>JARHVA010009562.1:45000-150000 GCA_037957365.1 Torreya grandis | reverse complement strand
CAAGGATATGAGTGTTTTATGAGTTATGAGGGATATGAGGGGTTTGTGTGTTAGGAAGGTCAGGGTATTTTTCATCTCCACTTAGCACATGAGCCTCTTCATGTGCTGAAAAAATGGGAAAAATACAATAAAATTAACTAATTTTATTTTTAAATGCACTAAAACATGTGTGCATACCTCTCCTTTAATGTGTCATTATCGAATTTGGGTTACTGGAGTGTTTTTTGCTTGCCCTGGTCTCAGTGTCAAATGCATTTTTCCTCTTTCTATCTCTTAGTCATTATTTGCATTGATGTCAAATGAATGGAATCGACACATTATCTTTGGTTATAAAATAACATAACCACATACATAATTTTAATGTGTTAAAACCATGTATGAAAATTTAATGCATTAATCCACATATGCAGTTTAGGCTTGGTGATCACCGATCCTATGTCATAGAACTGCATATGTACTTTTAAAAAATACATACATGGAACCATTTACAACACTCCAAATGTTACTTTTTGTCCACATTTTGGCCCCCCATCTCCATGCACTTACCCAATACTAGAAAAAAGCCAAATAAATATGCTAATTGTAAAGGTGGAAATGACATGAAACAAAATGTTTCCTTCAAATATTCATAGTGATGTGTCCCCTACATCTAAATTTTAAATATTGAAAACATAAGCACTTACTAAAGCAACATTTAAGACTTCATTTAAAAATCAATTATGGTTATGGCATCTACTATTTAGTCATTTAAATTTAAATGGTTTTAAATTTTTGCATCAAAAGAACAGTGTAAATGGTTTTCCATTAAAGGATAAACCTAATGCAACATGTGAAAGAAACGTACTAGGCAAAAACAAACATAGAGAAACATTCCATGTCGAAAAATCATATAGAACAAGAACTCCACTTCAGATAGTTCATTGATATTATGTGGATAAATTCAAACACCCTCAATAGGCAAAAAAATTATTTTATCGCTTTCATTGATGATTATAGTAGAAAAATGTGGGTTTATTTATTGAAACACATTTGATATGTTGTTGTTGTTTTTAAAGAATTGAAGGTGAATGTTGAAAAAAAAAATAACCATTATATCAAGGTGTTGATATTTGACCAAGGAGTACAGTATATCTCAAAAAAAAATCATATTTTTTATTAAACAAATGGACTCAAAAAGTAGTTTACAACAAGATATATACCTCTACAAAATGGCATAGTAGAAAGGAAAAAATAGAACAATCATGGAGATGGCCTGAAGAATGTTGAAGGCCAAACATTTACCAAATGAATAAAAGTTTGAATTTTTTACATGTGAAATCTATATCTTGAATAGATGTCCAATGAAGAGTGTGAAGAATAAAGTTCTTCAAGAACCTTGGAGTGAAAAGAAAAATATTTTTTCTCATTTATGAGTCTTTGGTTGTGTGGCATATTCATTAGTGCCCGAAGAATTGAGAAAAAAATTAGATGATAAAGGAGATAACTATATCTTTGTGGGCTATAGTGAACAATCCAAAGCATATAAATTATACAATATGATGAAAAACATAATAATCAATATAGATGTGAACTTAATTGAAGAAGCATGGGATGGGAGTGTAGACAAGACCACTACAATTTCTTTTGGTATTCCACATGAGAAGGAGTTAGATTAAAATGGTGCTCAAAATGTTAATGATGATCCATAAGTGATTATCCAAAAAAACCATCCAAATCACCTATAACTTCATGTCCATCTACTCCAACAAGTAATCACAACAATGAATTATTAGATCCAACTCTTTCATCATTAAGATATTGAATTAGAGACACTTTAAGGAAGACATGAAGTTTAAAGGACATATATGATCACTCTCAAACTTCTAAAAATGTGATTTTATATTATGATTTTGAATTTTTATCATAAGTGGATCTAATACACTTTGAAGATGCCATAAAAAATTAGAATTGGATTACAACCTAGAATGAAAAAACCAATTCAATCAAAAATAGTAAAACATGGGATCTAGTTAAGCTTCCTGAAAGAAAGGATATAATAGGAGTGAAATGAGTTTATAAGAATAAATTTAATTTTGATGGGAATGTTGTAAAATATAAACAAGGATAGTTTCTAAGGGCTTCACACAATATCCCAAAATTGATTACAACTATACTTTCACACGAGTGGCTATATTATACGTTGTTACAATGGTGTTATCTATTATTACTCAAAACAAATGTAAAGTCTACTAAATGGATGATAAATCTATATTCTTGAATAGTATCATATAAGAATAAATTTGTGTCAAAAAATTACCTAGATATGAGTTTTTGGGACAAGAACATAAGGCTTACAAGATAAAAAACGCTAGCTCAAATAAGCTCCAAGAGCTTGGTATAGCAAAATTGACTCATATTTTGTGAATAATGGGTTCACAAAATGAAACAACGAACAAACTTTATATATCAAAATGAATGATCGAGGTCATTTTTTAATAGTATGTTTATAATACATGTGGATTACTTGATATTGACTATGAACTTGACAATTGATTTGTTTGAGAGATTAACGAAAATAGAATTTGACATGACAGATTTGGGACTAATGAAGTACTTCCTTGGCATAGAAGTGAGTCAATCTAAAAAAAGAATGTTTATATGTCAATCAAAGTATGTTAATGATTTGTTAAAAATATTCAAAATGATGAATGTGAATTTAGTGAAAACACTAGTTGTTGTGGAATTAAAACTCAACAAAGAAGATAAAGGATCCAATGTCGATCTATCCTAATACAAGAGATTTGTTGGAATCCTAAGGTGTTTAACCAACCTGATATTATGTATGGGTTTGGAATTAACCAAAGCAATAACATTAAGAATCAGTAAAAGGGATATTAATATACATGATACAAAAGATTTTGGAATCTTGTATGGACCTTTTGAATAATTCAAACTGATTGGATATACAGAAATGATTGTCTAGTTGCGTTGATGACCAAAAAAAAACTTATAGTTACAATTTCAATTTGGATTGGTTGAAGTCTAGTGGCCATAAAAAAGGAGCCTATCGTCATCCTTTCATCTGCAAAAGTAGAGTATGTTGTAGCCACATTAGAAGCATGTCAGGTAGTTTGGTTGAATAAATTTGTATGATGTAGCTGCATCATTATATATAATTAATTTGCATTAATTAGAAATATCAAGAGGTAATATGAGTCCTATCTAGTCAATAAGAAGTTCTATCTCGGCTTCAAATGTGCTTTATAAGTCATTTAGTGGTGTTTTAGATTTTCTTGCCAAAATCAATAATTCAAAAATTTGAATTGGTTTTGACTTGTTCAAAGAGTTTAAGTGAGCATCAAGGATCATGGTCTGTATGAAGTGGTCCTTGAGGTATTAGGATGTAAATTAGATGTCATGTATCTATTACTATGTTTGTAAATGTTAAAAGCTATGTTTTAGAGCCTTGTCTAGTCTTGTGCAACATAGAAGAAGCATTAATTTGGTATATACTAAGGTTGTCTAAGGCTATTGAGAAGTTTTTGAGGTAAAACAAACCATGTTTGGGCAATAGATGGAAATCTAACCATATAAGTATGAGGTGAATAACATGATATTAGTGAGAGAAAAACATAGTTTGGATGATAGAAGTTGCAATTCTGGTAAGAAAACATGGGTTTGTGTATGTAACAGACGTAAAACATATTAAATAAATCTTTTGATACAAATTATGTGAATTTAATATATTTAAATATTAAAGTACAAAATACACATTTTCTTTTATTATTCTTATATCTTTCATGTCATTCTTAAGTTATAGAAGTGTAAAATAAGGTCTGCAATCCAAAATACATGGTTATAGTCAACAAAAAATTATAATTCATTGTTTTATTGAGTACTTAACATGAAATTTCAATTGTAAATGTAAGAGACACCATTAGGGATCTTAGTCCATGTATTATAAACATTTGACAATCATTTTAGTCCTCAAAAACTCACAAATTGAGTTATCGGCCTCCTTGTAGACTTGGGAACTATGAATCAAGGTTTAAGAGACTAAAAATGAGATTTTGACTGAACGAACCATGCAAAAATCTCAAAAGATGGTAGATATATACCTTTGGGCTTATTGATGCAGAAGAAATAGGCCAACCTTTCGAAGGCCATAAATTTTGACCCATACCTCCATTTCAGCTCTTCCATGTGTTAAAACGACCGTATCGAAAAGTTTAGTTCTACCCTTAGCCACTCTATCCTCTTAGATTTAATTTCAATATCTTTTGGAGGTCAAACGGGATCATTTGAGGGTCTGAAATTAATATTTAATGATTTTTTGGGGAATTTTATATTTTTAGAACCGGACGTCAACTTCAGTTGAATTTTGTCGCATAGACTAATTTTAGTATTTAAGTTATTTCAAAAAACATTTAGAGCCGTGCGCGGTTGCATGTCAACTCTAAATTCTGAGTTGAGGCTTATTTAAGCATGGTTTGGGTTTG
The DNA here is from genome assembly GCA_037957365.1 of Torreya grandis. Classification (NCBI taxonomy): domain Eukaryota; kingdom Viridiplantae; phylum Streptophyta; class Pinopsida; order Cupressales; family Taxaceae; genus Torreya; species Torreya grandis. The sequence continues at coordinate 145,522 of JARHVA010009562.1, read as the reverse complement.
TAATTATTTCAAATCATTCAACACAAATCAATACAAGTTATTGTTCATAATCTTGGCCTATTAGTAATTTTATTTGTCTTGTTAGTTTTCGGGTTCATTAGTTATATTAAAGGATCTAAATGGTTTTATGATTTTTTGAGTTCTCTAAGTTAAGATATAGGTGACTATGTAAAATAGCCTTGTAAGTTGTTAAGAAAAACAAGGTTTAAGCCACAAAAACTAACTTTTTTCTCAAACCCTTTATCCAAATCCTTTGAAATTTAGTAGGTATAGTTTAGAGAGGTGTCTTAAGAGGATCAAAAGGGTTTAAAGTCTTAAAAAAATTTCTTAGAAGAATTATAAGTAACCATGTTTGTGGTAGATCTAGAATTAAGTCTAAATATGGCTTAAGAACATACTATTGAATTTTTTTTAAGTTTCCAAGTAAAGAAAGGAAATAAAACATATGAGATAGATTGTATAAGATGTGATTGATTGTATAAATCCATTTTAAGAGGTTTTGAGTTTCTGTTCTAACATTCATTAGGTAACAAGGATTTAGTGAATATAAACGAAAAGTTACGAAGTTATCAAAATAAAACCAATCTAGAAAAAACTTGTAGACCCTAAAAACCCTAAAGACCTTTATTACATTATTTTATCTAACTTAAAACATAATCCAAAAAAGGTAATAAAAATCTATTCTAATAATAATTCGACTATGACATTGTCTATAAATGATTTTCTCAACCAAACAAACAAATATATAAATATGAGATATCACTTCATTCAAAAGTTAGTCATAAGTTAATCAACAATGGATAATCTCTTTGCTGAGATTTTAAACATTTAGAAAAAAAAAGGTTATCAAATAATGTTTTTAAAATATCTTCCAGAATGTATAAGAGTAACTGATGTTCTTGGTAGAAAAGATTAAGAGGAGTGTTGGATGACGTGTCTTTCCAACTAGTAACCAACTGGTAATCGCCGCTAACCTGAATTTCTCGATTATGCAAAATATCTCCTCCATCTGATTCTTCAGCATGGGATTTCATTTATGGCATTAATGAAGATCCAATCTTCTCTCTCGTATTGTGCAGCATGGTCTAGATGACTCCAAAAGAAGAAAACTGAAGGGTATTGTATCTATTGTAATGGTCTGGATGGATCGATGTATAAGCAGCGAAGCTCTGACTGTTTGCCTCTGCATTGATTTCAATACAATTTTTTTTTTTCTATGAATGCATTTTATATCCCTTTTTTTAACAGAAGTATATGCTATAACCACCTTCTGTTTATTTGTCATTCAATTTTCATTTGCTGTGTTTATGTTTAGATCCTGCGTTTCTATTTGCTGAAGCTTACAGGAATTTTTGGCGCTTATCTTCAGTCTGTTTTATTCTTTCAGCTTTGTTTGCTCTACCAAACACTGCATTTAAGTAAGGTTTCCGTTTGGGTTTTGCCTGGTTCAACCTTTCAAATCGTAACTGCGTGACGCCTTCCAAAACACTGTTTCCACATGAATGCGACTTGGAACAATCTTCCGCCATATAGCATTTGCTTTATAGATTTTTAGAAAAACCAAGAGTAGGTGATCTCTATTTTTAGAAAAACAAGAGCAAAAGAAATGGTTTTGCAAAGTTATGGACCTGGCAGAAGCCCTGGAAGGCATGCAATATTTATTTCAACAATCCTGAAGGGAAAATATGAATAGAAAATAAACAAGAAAACTAGAACTGTTTACCTAGAACTCAGAAAGCTACTGCAATCTTGAAAAACACAATTTTATTCATCTTCTTTTTCCCTTGATTACAATGTGCGCCCAAGCGTCTTTTTATAGATTTAAAATCTAAACAATAACTGAAAATAGACTCATCTATTATTAGCTTTAACTACTTAACTAACTGCTTGTTCAAACAAACTCCTATCTAACTGATTGTTAACTAACTCAATTCTAACTGTCAGTTTACTAACTGATGCTTAACAAACTTGCATGCATGAGTGGAGGTGGGAGAAATTATCTCTAACTAGCTTGAGTTTCTAACACTCCCCCTTAATTTCTACCACTTACAATTTTAGCATTTACAATGCCTAAATTTTGTCTCAAATAATCAAAGGTCTCTTTTGGTAATCCCTTTGTAAATATATCTGCTAGTTGATCTTCAGATCTACAAAAATCCAGATGGATTTCTCCATTGTTCACTAACTCTCTGATAAAGTGAAATATTGTATCTATGTGCTTGCTCCTCTTGTGAAACACATGATTTTTTGATAAAGCGATTGCTGATTTGTTATCACAGAAGATTGGTGTTGACTCCTTCTGTGCCTGTAATAAATCTTTCAATATTCTTCTCATCCATGTTGCTTGACATGCTGCTGATGTGGCTGCAACATACTCTGCTTCAGCAGATGAAAGTGTCACTATACGCTGTTTTTTGGATGCCCATGTGACCACCCCTGTGCCTAAAATAAAGGCATGTCCAGAAGTACTCTTCCTATCATCAACACTACCTACAAAATCACTATCTGTAAAACTAATCAAACTAAAATCGTTAGTTATGGAATATAAAATTCCATAATCTGTAGTTCCTACCACATATCTCAATATCCTTTTTCCAACTTGCCAATGTGAGTCTTTTGGTGACTCCATGAATCTTGAGATTAAGCTAACCCCATAACTGATATCTGGTCTAGTAGCTGTAAGATACATCAAACTACCAACTAGCCTTTTGAATGTTGTGGAATCAACATTAGACCCTTGGTCTTCTTTGCTAAGTTTAGTCCTTGTAGCAACTGGTGTAGGTGCTGGTTTACAATTCAGCATCCTAAATCTCTTTAACACATCCTTTGCATATTTTGTTTGACAGATAAATATTCCTTTCTCTGATTGTTCAACTTCTATTCCCAAAAAATACTTCATTAATCCCAAATCTGTCATTTCAAATTCATTCATCATTGCTGATTTAAAAGTGTCTACAGACAAATTTCCAGTAAAAATCAAATCATCAACATATAAACACAATTAAAATTTGACCTTCTTTGCTGATTTTTGTGTACAAAGTAGGCTCACTATCGCTTCTGCTGAATCCTTTGCTTATCATATAAGAATCTATCTTGCTATACCATGCTCTTGGTGCTTGCTTAAGACCATAAAGAGCTTTCTTCAATCTGTAAACTTTTTCTTCATGTCCTTGAACTTCATAACCTGTGGGCTGTTTCACATATACTTCATCTAGAAATCCATTCAAGAAAGCTGATTTTACATCCATTTGATATACATACCAATTATTTTGAGCAGCTATGGATAATACCATTCTTACAGTATCCAATCTAGCAACTGGTGCAAATGTTTCATTATAGTCAACTCCATGTTCTTGTGCAAAACCTTTTGCAACTAACCTTGCCTTGTGCTTTTCAACATTTCCATCTGCATCAAATTTAGTCTTATAAACCCATTTGACTCCAATACAATCTTTACCTTCAGGTAGAGTAGTTAGATCCCATGTCTGATTTCTTTCAATAGCATTCAAATCTTCATCCATTGCTTTTAGCCAATGTTCCTCATTAACTGCTTCTTCATAAGACATAGGGTCATGAGTGAAAAGAGCAAAATTTGAAACCAAATCTAATTTCTCTTCTTCTTGATTGTAAATCTCATTTAAACTCCTCATCTTCTTACCTTTAAATCTTGCTCTTAAAGTAGCAAGAGTTGGATCTGATTCATTACTTACTTGTGAATTTAGAGTAGGGTGACCTGCATGAATAGATGATTCACCTTGTTCAAACCTTCTTGGTGTTTTTACTGGAGTGCTTGTGCCTGCTTGTGGAGAGGATTGTCCACCTTGCAAATTTTGTTCTTCAAAAACTTCTTCATCCTGTGGAATTGGTGCCCCAACAATGATGGTGCTACCATCCCATGCTTCTGCTTCCTTAAATTCAACATCCCTGCTTATAATCACTTGCTTTGAAATTGGGTTATATAACTTATATGCCTTTGATTCTTCAGAATAGCCAATAAAAATGCATTTCTCACCTCTATCATCAAGTTTCTTTCTCAATTTAGATGGTATAAGAGAATATGCTACAGAACCAAAATTTTTGAAATGATATACACTATATTTCTTACCACTCCATGCTTCTTGTGGAATTCGATCTCTGACACTCTTTGTTGGGCTTCTGTTCAGAATATACACTGCACAGGCTACTGCTTCTGCCCAATATTCATTTGACAAGTGTTTAGCTTTTAACATGCTTCTTGCCATTTCCATGATTGTTCTGTTCTTTCTTTCTGCTACACCATTCTGTTGTGGTGTGTACCTTGTAGTGAACTGTCTTTTGATTTCATGATATCTGGAAAAATCTTGAAATTGATTAGACATATATTCACCACCTCTATCAGATCTGAGTACCTTGATATATCGGCCACTCTGCTTTTCAACCATTGCCTTGAATTCTTTAAACTTTCCAAATGCTTCAGATTTGTTTTTGAGAAAGTAGATCCAAGTCTTTCTGCTAAAGTCATCAATGAATGTTAGAAAATAAGTACTATCTCCAAATGATGGAGTTTGCATTGGTCCACATAAATCACTATGGACTAACTCCAATATTACTTTAGCTCTATATGAGCCTCCTACTGGAAAACTCTCTCTATGCTGTTTTGCCAAAATACAACTGTCACATGAACTTCCTGGCTGTTCTATTGGTGGTAAACCCTTCACCATATTTTTCTTCTGTAACAAATTTAAAGCTCCAAAATGTAAATGTCCATACCTTAAGTGCCATAACCATGATTGATCTAGCTGTATGGATTTGAAGTGTGCTTCCTCTTTTCCTTGGATGCACTAAATATGAAGAGGGAACATGCGATTCTTGGTCATCTCCATTTTTCCTATCAACCTGTCACTTGGAACCTTGTCCAATATTGTGCAGACATTATCCATAAAAGATACTCTGTAACCTTTCTGCACTAACTGACCAACACTCAAAAGATTATGTTTTAGTCTAGGTACAAAATAAACATCAGGTATAAATCTTCTTTCACCATTCTTGGCCAAAACATTTATGACACCTTTACCCATGACATCTACTGTGATATCATTTCCTAGTTTCACTTCTGATCTTACAGAATCATCAAGACTAGCAAAAAATTCTGTATTTCCTGTCATATGATTACTGCATCCACTGTCTAAAAACCAAATATCTTTAGCTTTTTCTTGAGTAACATTACAAGTAAGAAACATGCTTCCAGAATTAGAACTAGATTCACCTGTGTAATTAGCATTCTGTTTGTACACATATCCTAGTTTATTTCTACAGTCACTAGCATAATGACCATATTTCTTGTAGTAATAACATTGAACATTAGATTTATCAAATCTTTGAGAACCTTGCTGTGAGTGGTTGTGACCACGTCCTTTGTTGCTGTAGTTTCCTCTACTACTGTAGTTTTGATTACTGTTTTCACATTCATCTGAATTGTTCTTTCCATATCTGCCTCTGCCTCTTCCTCTGAAGCTTGACCTGGCTCTTCCTCTTCCTCTGCCAACTGATACCTGTGACTTGAATGCATTCTCAAGCGAAGAGTTATTTCTATTCATTTTGGATTCATGTGTTAACAAAGAACCCATTAATTCATCTACAGATAATTGTTCCAAATCCTTGGTTTCTTCAATAGCTACTACTATAGCATCAAATTTATTGGGTAAACATCTGAGTACTTTCTCTATAATCTTCTGATCTGTCATAGTTTCTCCATTAGATCTAATCTGATTCACTATATTCAAAACTTGACCCATAAACTGATCTATTGATTTTGATTCATTCATTTGCAAATTTTCAAAAGTTCTCCTTAGAGATTGCAATTTAGCAATTTTTACCTTCGTATTACCTCTATAGGTAGTCTTCAGGATTTTCCATGCCTCTCTGGATCGCGTTGCTGCTGCAACTCTAGAAAATATTGATTCATCCAATCCCTGTTGGATTATAAATAAGGCTTTTGTATCTTTCTTTTTGTTCTCTTTAAGGTGGTCTTTTTGTGCTTGATTTAAAGCCAGATGGGCTGCCTCGTCCTGCGGTTCTACAAAACCACTTTCTACCAAATCCCATACATCTTGTGAGCAAAATAAAGTTCTCATCTTAATTGCCCAAAAATCATAATTCTTACCATCGAAAACGGGAATTTGAGGCTGTGAAATACTGTTGTACGCTGTCATTTCTCACACGATCTACGTTCACGGCTTCCTACGCGCTTCTTCTCAGTCATTCTTTCAACGGACCTATGCTTATTTTATTTGTTGGCTTTGCGTTGACTGTTGACTGCGAACTTCTGACTAGGCGCTTCTCCTTTATTTTTTTTGTTACACGCCTTTCTTCTGCGCCTGCTGCGCTGGCTCTACCCTGCGCGCTTTTCTTTCTTTGTCTGCTGAACGCGCTGGCTAGGTCCACACACTTCTCCGTAGGGGCGCTTCTGCCGTCACTTGGAGCAATTTAGCTTTACTTTCTACGCTCTTGTCTTACTGCGCTATTTTTTTTGGTTTTATTTTTATTATTATTTTTTTATAAAAACTGTTGCGCTGACTAGACTTCTGCTGGGTCGTCCTGTGCACTTCTGCTGGTGCTGACTGGGCGATGACTGCTTTCAATTGACTGCGTGCCTACTGCGCTTCTGTTGTGTTCTCTTTACAGCCTGCGTTTCACACTTGCGGCATACAAATTGACTGTGTTTTCTCCACGCGACCTGCTGTGTTGCATCGCTAACTATGCTTCCTCTTAAACTTTTGCGCTTTTGGCAGCTCCCTTGATTTCCATAGGCTGCTTCTTAGCACGATCTCCTATGGCTGGCGTTTTCTCCCATGATCTTATGCCTGCTCTGATACCATTTTGAAGGGAAAATATGAAGAGAAAATAAATAAGAAAACTAAAACTGTTTACCTGGAACTCAGAAAGCTACTGCAATCTTGAAAAACACAATTTTATTCATCTTCTTTTTCCCTTGATTACAATGTGCGCCCAAGCATCTTTTTATAGATTTAAAATCTAAACAATAACTGAAAATAGACTCATCTATTATTAGCTTTAACTACTTAACTAACTGCTTGTTCAAACAAACTCCTATCTAACTGATTGTTAACTAACTCAATTCTAACTGTCAGTTTACTAACTGATGCTTAACAAACTTGCATGCATGAGTGGAGGTGGCTGAAATTATCTCTAACTAACTTGAGTGTCTAACAAATCCTTCAAATCTGCCCTCACGTGTACCATGTCAGCTGGTGACGAATTTTATTTAAACCATCCTCCAAATCTGCAAGGCATCTTTGTTTTGCAAAATTTAAAACATAAAATTGTGAGAGAGTTAAATAAGTCTCATTCCCCAAATTTTTGGAAATATTGAATTGAAGAAAACTAAAAGGTTTAGAAACATGTATGACCAGGCGAATATTAGCCTATCGATTGACTATTATTTTTTTAAGTATTTGAAATGTTGGAGTACCTTTAGGTATTACAATACTACTTACCGGGAAGGACTAACTATAATATTAACATCTATCAAAATAATACAAGTATTTGTTGGATAGTGGCATAGATAAGAATTCGATTTAAAATATAATATTTTACAATTTTACATACATTAATTTGTGTGAAGTCATAATATATTAAAAATAAAAAAGCGACCATGTGCACTTCATATATTTTGTGACCCTGTGATTTGTGAGAGATTATTATATGTTACTTTACTATTGAAGGTAGAAAAAGTTATAAGAAAATCAAATATTGAACTCTATGAACGCACGACAATTATAAGACACCATGTGCAATAGTCAAAACCAAAGGTGAAATTTTGTTCACAAATGGCAAAAGTATTTACGATAGTTGCTCTCCCTATTCCTATATAAAAAGGGATACATGTGTTAGTTGATAGGGACACAATGAATCATTCTGACTCTTTCGCTTTTCTGAAATTTAGAATTTGCAATTACCATATGCATTATGTGTAATGGATGAGATGTTGAATCACAACAAATAAGCCAAGGGGATCAAATAAAACTTAGATCTCAACTTCACTTTCTTGAGAAATCAATAATATGTTAATGGGAGTGATTTTAAGCACAAGAGTTTATTGTTGAATGATACATGCTATATTAATAAATAGACTTCTCTCTCCTCGACCATTAGAATGTAAGGTAGAAGATAATAAATTGAAATTATTAAAGATTAAAATAGTCTCACTTACAAACTAGCCTTCTCTTAGATGTTAAAATATAAGGTAGAAACATGATATTTGTTAAGATAATAACTTGAGACTATTAAAGATTAAATTAGCCCCATTTAAGATATGGATTGCTAATGGTAATAGATATTTAGTTTTAGTTGGGGATTATTCGGTCTCTAAACTAATGTTTGAAGGGATATTCCAAGCCCAATAATCTTGGGATATGAGAGATTTGATTATCATAATTTTTGTCAAAGAACATAAGTAGTGACATCTGATCACAGTTACTTAACTTAAATTTTATGAATTTCATTTGCAAGAAGGTTTATAATCTTGAGTTAACACTTTAGAGATATACATAAAATAGTTAATCAACCCTTAAGAGTGTTATGTATGAATTTGGTCACCAAATAACTAGCAATTGTCCCAAAAGTGCAAGTTATGGATTAGTTATTGTGTCGTTTTATGTGTTTGATCAATATAAGACCTTGAGAGCAATGATAATATTTCCATATAAAGTGTTGAGCCTTGACACAACATGCGAGTGCATGAAAACTGAGCATAATGCTCTATTCTTTTTGTTCTTTGAAGGATATATAATTTTTCATAATTAAGTATTTAATCTATAAATAACTTACTATTATTTTTATGATTAAGATTTTAGTTAGTTTTTTATGATTTAATTTAAATGATATATAATCTTAATATTCAGTGTTTATCACTTCAATTTATTGCTTCAAATTTCAATATCTAATTTTGTGAAAACAATTTTTAAAAGTGATGTGATAACTTATTAGTCTCAGAGAGAGGGACTATACCTTCCATTTTGCTTTAATCTGGTATTAGTCCCTACTTCACTAACAAATGAACTCACATTGTTTAGTGCGTTATAAAATATATAAATAATTAACAAAGGTAAAATTTAAGTTATTTAACTTAAATATAAAATAAAATTAATTCATGTGATTTAATTGGACCAAATATTTATATATTATGAGGTAGCTTCATTGAAATCAAAGCAATAAAAAATCAAAGTTCTGTGAATCACCATAGGAATAATGAATTGAAATTAATGCTGTCAGTCACCATTATATCTCCCTCAAATGCCAAATGATGAAGCCATGTCACAACAAAACTTGGAAAACTAATTTTGCTTTATCGGTTACATAATTTTTTATAGCTCATGGTGCTACCCTTGCCCCAGACTAGCTACTCAGGTCAGCTTTGTGAGCATTATTTTTCCTTCAAGCAAGCAAGTAGGTGAAACGATGCAGGAAATATAAACACTAATGCACAACACGCAATGTTACCCTCCAAAGACAAAATATGCAAATTTCAACACAAACAAATCCACAATCATAGTCACCACAGTAGACAAAGACCTCAACGGGAACAAATATTTCCTTCCATTAAATCTTCTCTCCACAACCTCATGCATGCGCTATGATTCTTTTTCAGAAGTATTTGCAGCTGACTACCCACCATGTATGAAAACAGTTTTTAAGGGATTGGGGAAAGAAGCCTAAAGTGGTCATTGTTGTTATGAGAAATAATGGCAGACAAAGGTATTTCCTCCATTATCTAGTGAGCAATTAGCTCCGTATATTCCCAATTACATGGCCTTTCATCGTCAGGTAATAGAACATTTTCTTTGTTTTTTCTTTCATTTCTTTCGATACCAAAATCTCATAATTATCCATTTTGAATTGAGAACAAGAATATATTTCTTAGTCTTACCTGGCATTTTTATGTTTACACTTACAAATAATTTACGAACATTTATAAAAAACATGTAGTGTTCTCATCTATTTTTAAGTCTGAAAATATAATTTCAATATCAAATTTAAAAAGCTGCTCCTTTGACATCTGTATTTATTGCTACCCTTCTGGTGTTTGCTACACATGCTCAGAAACATGGGGTTGAAATTGTATATGTTGCAGTGATCATTTAATCCACTCTATGTTATCCTATTCATTGTATTAAGGTCACTCATGTCTAAACATGGTAGAAAGTAGTATTTGGGATATGATATATGTCTATGATTTACAAGACTGTAAATAGCTGTATATTGACCATCATATGGATTTTCACTCAATAGATTGTCAAAAAGTAACAATGGACTATTGTAAGGGAAATAATTAGGTTAAGGGTCTGCCTGTAAATAAAACCATGTGTGATAGATAAGTTCATCATAAACGTTTATGATAGACAAACTCATGGGACTGTAAACTAGGGAGATTAATTAACATGGGTTGAAGTAGGCCATTTCAGGTTCATGTGATGAAATAACAAAATAATCTATAGTCATTTTTATGGATTGGATGAGTTAAGCATATGCTAATATTTCTTAGGTATGGAGCAAAAAATATGTAAACAAAACTTAATAAATTGTAGATTCTAAAAACATTTTTTTTTTTAATAATATTGAAATAACTTACAATTTTACAAAATCTCAAACAAAACTTTGTTTCAAGTAATTTCAGATTAATTTTATTATTGAATCAAATTAGATTTTTATATATATAAAGAACTCAATTTTTTTGGTAAACAATTTTAGATTATTTTTAATATCAAACAAAATCAATTTTCAATAAATTTGCAACAGTTCTAGCTATTCATGCAATGGTCTTGTAAGAGTTGCAGGTAATAATGCAGATAGATTAGCTACAACTAACTTGGAAATAATATTAAATTATGTTAGATTTTACAGATTAAACATTATAATAAATAATATAGTGCATAGAATAGCTACAATGAGTTCAAGACTTGACTGTAGTTTTAAACGTATTCATGATTTAGAGTTTTGAATATATAAATAAATATTATACATGCATGTATGGCAAACTAAGATCTTATAACACCACTTTTATGGATTGTACAAAAGTTTGATTATAATTTGTTGGACTACATTGAAGGATAGTGAAATTAAAGTTGCATAGACATTGTTTGCCTTCTCATGTAATTCCTATTAGTTTTACATAGATTATGTCATTATTAATATTTTTTAATATTTTATTTGTTGTAAATATTATATATTCTACAAATTATTATGTACTTGTAATTATATATAAATTTATCTTTTAATTTTTCATTAACTTTTTTATTTTTTCATTAACTCTGAAATTCAATTGTGATTATAGTGATTATTATAGCATATAAATGATACAAAATAATAATGTAATATCATTTAATTTTATAGTTATTTATTTGACATTAATATGCATTTCATTTTACAATAACATAGTAGAATTTTATTACAAATGAGATTCTAAATTTTTATTATTTATGTAATATATTTTTTCATATGTACATAAAAATAGTTTAACATCATATTTAACATTTTTTGTTGTAAAATACATTAAATTTATTTTAAATTATATTAGATTGATAATTATAAATTATTATTTAAAATTTTCAAAACATGTAAAGTCTTAGTTTATGTGGAATTTATACATATATTTTTCAAAATTAATTTTTAGTTATTTTTCTAATATTTTTTAGTTATTATATACCTATTTAAAACTAAACTCTAGTACACATTAGAGGGACTTGATGTATAGCACTTTTATTTTACATCAAATTTTATTTAATTTTAAATTATCAATTAATATTAAATGATGAAATATATTAATATCTAATTTTATGATATCAATTTTTAAAAACATTATAATAATTTATTTCATATCAAATTTTATTCCATTTCAAATTATCAATTAATATTAAATGACAAATTATATTAAATGAAGAGATTGTACTATTAGAAACAAGAATATAATAGATTTAGTCTTTTTATATTTCAAAGTATATTAATATTTTTATAATTTTTTACAAAGCAATGTGCTGCCAATCCAATTACGCAGATTTACTACAACACAATGTCAGAACTAATAGACCCTGAAATACATTATTGTAATTTGTTATTTAGCTGCTTATAATAGTTTCTTTTATTTAAAATGTTTGTTTGTTTTTGTTTTTATATTTGTTTTGTTTTTTTTTTTTTTTTTGTGAAAAACTAAAGTTGACCAGAGATAATTTCTCCACTCCTCATGCATGCAAGCAGTTAGCTGTAGTTAAGCAATCAGTTAGTTTAAGTAGTTAACATTCAGTTAGTTAACTAACAGTTAGGAATCAGTTAGTTAACAGTCAGTTATTTCAAGCAGTTGAAGTTAGTGTTAGAGGTAGTTAAACAATGAGTTTATTTTCAGTTATTTTTGGATTCAAATTCTATATAAAGATGCCTTGGGGGCAGCAATGTAATGCAAAGCAAAAAGAAGATCAATAAAAATTCTTATTTTCAAGAATTGTTGTAGAAATTTGTTTCAGTTCTTGTTTTCTATGTTATTTTCTTTGTTTTCTGACTATCAAATTAGTATCAAAGCCAGCAGAGAGGTGACCAGCAAGAAAGGAGAACGTAGTTGGCAAAAGCGCGCAGTCATCAGGTGTCTCCAAAAATAGTGCAGGTTAGAAAGAGAGAGCAAGCAACCAAAGAATAAGTGCAGAGCTTCGTTGAAGGAAGAGATGCGTGCAGCAGTCCAACACGTGAAGGAAGATCCAGCAGGGAGTGCAAAAGAGTCTAAGACCGACTGACATCGGCAACCCAACTGATGTCAGCTGACACCCCGACTGACATCGGCAACCCAACTGATGTCAGCTGACACCCCGACTGACATCGGCAACCCAACCAATGTCGACACCATTTACCTGACCAACCTCGATAGACCCACCGACGTCGGCGACTGTACATGGAATAAAAGAACTAGCTGAGCCGTTGAAAGGTAGCGCCTGGCTCGTGGACTAAAAAAAATTTTAAAGTGAGATCGTGGAAGAAGCACAGTGAAGAAGTATGATTTAGTCATTTCAGCAATTGACATGGCAGCGAACAACAGTATCTCTCAGCCTCAAATCCTTGTTTTTAATGGTAAGAATTATGATTTTTAGGCAATTAAGATGAAAAAATTATTTTGCTCACAATAAGTTTAGGATCTGGTAGAAAATGGTTTTGTAGAACCGCAGGATGAGGCAGCCCATCTGACATTAACTCGAGCACTAAAGGATGAGCTTAAAGAGAACAGGAAAAAAGATGCAAAAGCTTTATTTATAATCCAACAGGGACTAGATGAATCAATTTTTTCTAGAGTAGTAGCAGCAACGAGATCCAGAGAGGCATGGAAAATCTTGGAAAATACCTATAAAGGTAATACAAAGGTAAAAATTGCTAAATTGCAATCTCTTAGGTGAAGTTTTGAAAATTTACAAATGAATGATTCAGAATTTATAAACTAGTTTATGGGTCAAGCGTTGAATATAGTGAATCAAATTAGATCTAATGGATAAACTATCATGGATCAGAAGATCATAAAAAAAATACTCAAGAGTTTACCCAGTAAATTTGATGCAATAGGTGTAGTTATTGAGGAAACCAAGGATTTAGAATAGTTATCAGTAGATGAATTAATGGGTTCTTTGTTAACACATGAATCCAAAATGAGTAGGAATAACAATACTTCTCTTGAGAATGCTTTCAAGTCATAGGTATCTTTTGGCAAAGGAAGAGGAAGAGCAAGGTCAAACTTTAGAGGAAGAGGTAGAGGCAGAAATGGAAGGAACAATCCAGATCAAGGTGAAAATAGTAATCAAAACTATAGTAGTAGAAGACGTGGAAACAATCACTTCCAGCAAAGTTCACATAGGTTTGATAAATCTAATATTCAATGTTATTATTTCAATAAATATGGACACTATGCAAGTGATTGCAGAAGGAAACAAGGATATGTGGACAAGCAGAATGCTAATTACACAGGTGAATCTAGTTCTAATCTAGGTGAATCTAGTTCTAATCTTGGAAGCTTATTTCTTACTTGTAATGTTACTCAAGAAAAGCTAGAGATATTTGGTTCTTAGGTAATGGATGCAGTAATCATATGACAGGGAATAAAGAATTTTTTGCTAGTCTTGATGATTCTGTAAGATCTGAAGTTAAATTAGGAAATGATATCAAAGTGGATGTAATGGGTAAAGGTGTAATAAATGTTTTGGCAAAGAATGGTGAAAGAAGGTTTATACCTGATGTTGATTTTGTACATGGACTAAAGCATAATCTTATGAGTATTAGACAGTTAGTACAAAAAAGTTACAAAGTATCTTTTATGGATAATGTTTGCACAATACTGGACAAGTTTACAAGTGACAGGTTGATAGGAAAAGTGGAGATGACCAAGAATCGGATGTTCCCTCTTCGAATTCAGTACATCCAAGGAGAAGAGGAAGCCCACTTCAAAACCATGCAGCTAGACCAATCATGGCTATGGCACTTAAGGTATGGACATTTACATTTTGGAGGTTTAAATTTGTTAAAGAAAAAAAATATGGTGAAGGGTTTACCACAAATAGAAAAGCCAGGAAGTTCATGTGATAGTTGTATTCTAGCAAAATAACATAGAGAGAGCTTTCCAGTAGGAGCCTCATATAGAGCAAAGGTAATATTGGAGTTAGTCCATAGTGATTTATGTGGACCAATGCAAACTACATCATTTGGAGGTAGTACTTATTTTCTAACCTTCATTGATGACTTTAGCAGAAAGACATGGATATATTTCCTCAAAAATAAGTCTGAAGCCTTTGGAAAGTTTAAAGAATTCAAGGCTATGGTTGAAAAGCAGAGTGGCCGTTACATCAAGGTACTTAGATCAGATAGAGGAGGTGAATATATGTCTAATGCATTTCAATATTTTTGCAGGTATCATGGCATTAAAAGGAAATTGACTACAAGGTACACACCACAGCAAAATGGTGTAGTAGAAAGAAAGAATAGAACAATCATAGAGATGGCTAGAAGCATGTTGAAGGCCAAACACTTGTCAAATGAATATTAGGCAGAAGCAGTAGCATGTGCAGTATATATTCTAAATAGAAGCCCAACAAAGAGTATCAGAGATCAATTCCACAAGAAACGTGGAGTGGTAAGAAACATAGTGTACATCATTTCAAAAAATTTGGTTGTATTGCATATTCTCTTATACCATCCAAATTGAGAAGAAAACTTGATGATAGAGGTGAGAAATGCATTTTCATTGGCTATAGTGAAGAATCAAAGGCTTATAAGTTGTATAACCTTATTTCAAAGCAAGTGATTATTAGCAGGGATGTTGAATTTAAGGAAGATGAAGCATGGGATGGTAGCACCATCACAATTGGAGCACCAATTTCACAAATTGAAGAAGAATCTAAAGAACAAAATTTGCAAAGTGATCAATCCTCTCTACAAGCAAGAACAAGCACTCCAATAAGAACACCTAGGAGGTTTGAACAAGGTGAATCATCTGGTCATGCATGTCATCCTACACCAAATTCACAAGTAAGTGATGAATCAGATCCAACTCTTGCCACTTTAAAATCAAGATTGAAAGGTAAGAAAATGAGAAACTTGAATGAGATTTATAATCAAGAAGAGAAATTAGATTTGGTTTTAAATTTTGCTCTTTTAACTCATGATCATATGAATTATGAAGAAGCAGTTAATGAGAAACATTGGATAAAAGCAATGGATGAAGAGATGAATGCCATTGAAAGAAATCAAACATGGGATCTAATTGATCTACTTGAAGGTAAGGATTGCATAGGTGTCAAATGGGTTTATAAGACTAAATTTGATGCAGATGGAAATTTTGAAAAGCACAAACCAAGGTTAGTAGCAAAAGGTTTTGCACAAGAACATGGAATTGACTATAATGAAACATTTACTCCAGTTGCTAGACTGGATACTGTTAGAATAGTTTTATCAATAGCTTATCAAAATAATTGGTATGCATATCAAATGGATGTCAAATCAGCTATCTTGAATGGTTTACTAGATGAAGAAGTATATGTGAAACAACGCATAGGTTATGAAGTAAAAGGACATGAAGAAAAAGTCTACATATTGAAGAAGGCCCTTTATAGTCTCAAGCAAGCACCAAGAGCATGGTATAGAAATATTGATTCATTTATGACAAACAATGGATTCGGTAGAAGCAATAGTGAGCCTACTTTGTACACAAAAATCAACAAAGAAGGTCAGATTTTGATTGTGTGTTTATATGTTGATGATTTGATTTTCACTAAAAATTTGTCTGTAGATACATTTAAATCAGCAATGAAGAAAGAATTTGAAATGACAGATTTGGGATTAATGAAGTATTTTTTGGGTATAGAAGTTGTACAATCAGAGAAGAGAATTTTTATTTGTCAAACTAAATATGCAAAGGATGTGTTAAGGAGATTTAAGATGTTGAATTTTAAACCAGCACCTACACCAGTTGCTACAGGGACCAAATTTAGCAAAGAAGACAAAGGGTCTAATGTTGATTCTACAACATTCAAAAGACTAGTTGGTAGTTTGATGTATCTTACAGTGACAAGACTAGATATCATGTATGAGGTCAGCTTAATCTCTAGATTCATGGAGTCGCCAAAAGACTCACATTGGCAAGTTGGAAAAAGGATAATGAGATATGTGGCAGGAACTATAGAATATGAAATTTTATATTCCAAAACTAATGATTTTAGTTTGATTGGTTTTACTAATAGTGATTTTGCAAGTAGCGTTGATGATAGGAAGAGTACTTCTGGACATGCCTTTCTTTTAGGCATAGGTGTGGTCACATGGGCATCCAAAAAGCAACCTATAGTGACACTTTCATTAGCTAAAACAGAGTATGTAGCATCCACATCAGCAGCATGTCAAGCAACTTGGATGAGGAGAATATTGAAAGATTTATTACAAGCACATAAGGAGTCAACACCATTCTTTTGTGATAACAAATCAGCAATCGCATTATCAAAAAATCATGTCTTTCACAAGAGGAGCAAGCACATTGATACAATATTTCACTTTATCAGAGAGTTAGTGAACAATGGAGAAATCCATCTGGAATTCTGCAGATCTGAAGATCAATTGGCAGATATATTCACAAAGGCATTAGCAAAGGAGACCTTTGATTATTTAAGACAAAATTTAGGCATTGTAAATGCTGAAGTTGTTAGTGGTAGAAATTAAGGGGAGTGTTAGAAACTGAAGTTGACTGGAGATAATTTCTCCACTCCTCATGCATGCAAGTAGTTAGCTGCAGTTAAGCAATCAGTTAGTTTAAGTAGTTAACATTTAGTTAGTTAACTGACAGTTAGGAATCAGTTAGTTAACAGTCAATTATTTCAAACAGTTGAAGTTAGTGTTAGAGGCAGTTAAACAATGACTTTATTTTCAGTTATTTTTGGATTCAAATTCTATATAAAGATGCCTTGGGCGCAGCAATGTAATGCAAAGCAAAAAGAAGATCAATAAAAATTCTTATTTTCAAGAATTGTTGTAGCAATTTGTTTCAGTTCTTGTTTTCTATGTTATTTGCTTTGTTTTTTGACTATCATTTTTTTGTTTTATCGGTCATTAAAATTAAAGTAATATTATTTATTCATATATATATATATATAATAGGAAATGATATGGCACTAATTTTTAATCATGTAGAAAATGATTTGTGACTTATTTGTGGTGGATTTAATATTAGAATTATTTTGTTTAATATAATGTCAAGTAACAAGAAATTATGATCAAGTAATTGACAATGGTTTTGTATCAATGCTCCGAGTTTTTATCATCAAAAATATCCTGTTCAGAATTACATCTGTAAAATTCTTCTCTATATTTGATACAGTTCCACCAAAAAAAATTATACTGCAACATTATAATTGTCTTATTTTTCCAATTTTTATAACTTTCCCCATTCCATATATGAGCAGCGGACAATTAAACATTTTACAAACAAGTAATTCTTAATTTCTTATAAAACAAAATGATTGAAATCAACCCTAATCCACTTACTTAGCAAGATCACAGGTTTTACTATGGCCAAAGAGAAACTTGTGACAGGTAAACCCTATTCTGGTCAACATAAATTAGTTTTTGAGGGGCAAAAATGAACTGAATGGTAGGGTAAGCACAATTCCAATATACAGCTTTCCAATCAATACGTATTAGTATAGAAGCAATGCCCATTTTCCACAAAATCAAAATTTTCGATAAAATGTAACCCCCTCGTTTCTTTAATCCTCAGCCCCTCATTATTTCCCACACCATTGCTTTCTTTCCTTTTTACTTCCCTTCAACTGCTGTTCCGATTGCATCTAGTATGTTGCACGGGATAAAAATTAAAATGACGGCCATTGCCATGCAATGACGTAAACCGTGTTTTCTTATCAAAATCCACACTTGTCCCCACACTTAATATATGTGTGTCTCTCTCTCTCTCTATATATAGACACAACTATATATGTACAAATTTATATTTATCTGTATATATATTTTTGTAGATATATAAAAATTATATTTATATATATGTGTATAGGTGTATAATCATACACATACATAAATACTATATTTAATTACTTGATAACATGATTCTTCTACTAACCAACCCTTTATATATATATATATATATATATATATATATATATATATATATATATATAAAATAACATAGTTTATTAATGTATAGTATGAGAGTATGATATTATAATAAATAATATTTTATTATTAACATTGTATATATAATATATAGTAATAAATATTATTATAATAATATCGTATAAAAATATATAACATTTTATAATATTATTTTTTGTTTTATAACTATTACATCCTTTTCGGTTGAACTTACACTCTTAAATATGGAAGTTGCAATGTTCATAAAGGAAGTTATAACAATTGGGGTGGTGCCTCATTTGAGATACATTAGACCACTATGATACATGGAAAGGGTATGTAGAGATTGGCGGGGATTGGAACCCACATCCAACTATCCAAATTTTGTAGTGCTTGTGATCCCAGTGACAATTTCACCTTTCTTCCAATTAGCAAATAAAAAATACTATGCATTATTGTTATGAATATAATCGCTAATGTTAGTGTTACTAAGAGTGAGAATGGAAAAATATTAGAAATATTTGTACCCATATCTATTTTCATATGGCATCCTGCATTGGTCGTTTAGATTATATAGGAGGCATATTTCATTGAAGAAGCCTTTTCCTTTTTTTGTCTAGTTAGGTTTTATATAGTTAAAGCGGTTAAAATTTTCAGCTAATTAGTTTCAAACTCATCTAAACCAACACGTACTACATTCTCTATGTTTCAAAAGGAGTTGTTGGATATCTAACACTTGTTTTCATTGAGATTACACATGTTTCAATAATGTATTGGGAAATTGAAATAATTTAGTGGAAGCTACAAATTGCATTTATAAATATGACATCACTTAAATGTGCACATGTATTTTCCTTGGTTCTTCAAGTCCATCACTGAAATACCCTTCCATTGCCCCTCACCATCATTGCCTCACTCACCTTGAAATATTTCATCACATTCATTTTCTGTATGGCCTTTCCCTTCTCCACCATTTTCCCATTACTCAAGCCGACTATGAAAATGTAGCACCCCATTATGTTATTCCAAAACCATTTTTTTAAGACAACTTAATTGTGCTTGCATGAAATGAATAAATCCAAAGCTTAACAACGCATTTGCCCAAATTTCACATCTACTTGTAATAACAATAATTGCGTTACAATCCATCATTAATCCTTTCAAATAAATATGGAAGGTATATTGAGTTATTCTTAGTTTGATAATGCTATCACCAGTTTACGATCATGGAACCTGTGGGTTATGGACACAAAAGAAATGACTTTTCAAGGTCACCTCTCATCTTGTGCTTGCATAGTGAAATAATCACCTACGTCGCTTCTTCGAGGCATGGATACATACCTGTGAATTATATGATCATGATAAATTATAGAGCATATGGTTTAATGTCAACGATTTTCCATGGCTAACAAGTAGCACCCAATGAAATTTGAATTAAGACAAGTGTTTCAAGTGCAGGTTTATATAATATCTACAAATTATGATGGTTTCATGGGTAGGAAGGCCATAAATTTCAATCACAAATTCACAAACTGATGTGACTGATGTTTAATGCTATGTGCCATCATCTTACACAATGTTGACTAAGATTGAGCATCTAAAAACACATATTATCTTTTAGCTGTGAATAAGCACCATGACAACACTTGGCACCTTCGTATTGGATCACAATCTTACACAGGGAAAGACATTAAGACATGTCACACTCTACTCTATTCTTCAAAATTAAAAATTGTCATATATGTGGCATTGAGTGGGGTCATATTATTTAGATTGAGTGAAGATGCAAGGTCTATCGACATGGTGACACATGATTGCCTCATAGGCCCACAAGTTGCCTTGTTAAAAAGACCTTAGCTAAAAGCAATGAAACTATGACTAAATATGTGGTTAACAAGTAGAAAAATCTAATTACCTTGCAGTTTCATAGTCATCAAGCTTTGTACCACTTAATTTATGACTTACAAGTATGCACATCTGTGAAATCATGACATGTGGCACTTAAGGCCCAAGTCAAACTCATGCCTTAGAAAAATTTATGAAACGCTGCATTGTGATGCAAAGATAATGTGTGGCCTCCTAGGATGACTAATCAGGAAGTACACAACAAATCAATAAGGTTCAAAATTTCACAAGTGATAGGGTATGAAAAATGTGAAAACCTATGATAAGTCAGTGACTAAACACTTCAAAATTCAACTAAGTTGAAAGTGACCAAGCATGAGGGTAAGTGCATGGAGTTGGAGGACAATTCTATTTTTAAAGTAACACATGCATAGTTGAAATAACACATACACATTTTTTATAGTGTTAAAAGTGTGTACACATTTATTGTACTATAAGAAGCACGCATACATTTCTTATAGTAATGAAATAACGCATATGCTATATATATATATATATATATATATATATATATATATATATATATATATATATATATATATATATATATATATATATATATATATATATATATATATATAAATAAAAAAATCAACTGAAACCCCAACCAAATTCATTTTACATTGCCATAGCTTCTCATCTATGCCCTACCATGATCGTGTTTTGTTTCTAGGAGGAGAAAAGACAATGATATTACTTGTTACATGGATGAATGTAAAATTCCACTGTAGAAGGGAAAAAACTAAGAAAAATTCAAACCTATTAACAACATATTTTAACAATTATTTTTAATTTTCATTGTTTTATTTTTTAAACCAATTTTTTTGTTTGAACAATTCATTCAAGTACAAGACAACAACCTCTTAACATTCCTCCCAACCCTCCTAACCATCATATAGTTCCACATGACCCCCAAGGTAGTTAGGAGGATTTGGTGGCACACATAGTCAAGAACAAAATACAAATTGAAGAGCTAATTAGGAGAGTGAGGAACCCTATTTCTACCAACATCCACTGTACATATGTGTTTAATACCCTAGAATGAATATTATGCCAAGTTAACTTGATAAAAAGTTAAAGTAACATATGGGCATCATATAGGGATAGATGTAGGGATTATTATGCTAAAATAATGTTAGCATGTGAGGTGAAGGACAAAAAAATAACAAAAAACCAAATTTGTGCCTTATTCATTGATCCATCAACCAATCACCTATTTCATTATTAGCAAAATGGTCCGAAACTCACTAATGACAACATAATTTGATAAGATTAAATTTTGAGACTGATGGTGGATGGCGTTTGATTACCCATCTTGTAAGAATCATAGTTTCCATTATATTTTTGAGGAAACTCGATTATGAGTTTGTCCCCAATGAGATTCCCAATTTGTTAGCATAAGTTCCTAGGTTTCACTAAAACATGATAATTACAAGGATAAAGTGTACAAAGTTACATTGAAATCTTATAGGATGGTTTAATGAAGACTTTAAACACATATGAAAGTTTTATCATAAATAAATTCACTGGTTTAATAGCTCAACATATGATGTAAACTACTTACAAATATAGAAATTATGCATCATAGTAGTATAATAAAGGAACCATTCATAATAACATAGAAATCTCTATGATTATACCATAAAAGAGTTAAAATAATTATAATTCATAATAGAAAATCTAGTGCTAGGGATTACAACAAGGAAACATTCATAGATTAAGGTCCAATTCTGGTAATACTCTATGTAATTCTGTGTTTCTAAAATATACATTTTCTAAAATGTATTTTTGTGTTTCTTGATAAGTGATGACTACAAAATATTAATATAGTATGATTGTGTTAGGGGGAACACTATATAAAGGAATATGTTGACATGAGATGTGAGTTTCACAAGTGCCTTGGTGGTATAGTTTCAAAAATGCCTTGGTTGTACATCCTGATGCCAAACCTATGAATCAAAAATTGCACAATATTAATCCTAGTATTGTTGTATTAATAAAGAAATAAATGTAAAAACTCTTAGAAGCAATATGTATACAACTGATCGACTACTCAAAGTGGATCTATAATGTTGTGCCAGTCGGTAAGAAGCTAGAAAGAATAAGAATCTATACTGATTTTAGAGATATCAACAAGGCCTATCCCAAGGACGACTTTCCTCTATCAAACATTGACATGATAGTTGACTCCATAATGGGTTAAGAAATGATTTCACTAATGGATGGATTCTCAGGATACAACTAGATCTAGATTTCACTAGAGGACCAACATAAGACATCATTCACCACTCCCTAGGGAACATTTTATTATTAAGTCATGACATTTGGTCTCAAGAATGTTGGGCCACATACCAAAGAGCCATGACCGTCATATTTCTTAATATGATACATGACATTTATGAAGACTACATTGATGACATATTGGGTAAATCAAAGACCCATGCCAATCATCTAGCTATACTATAGAAAATACTTGAGAGCATTTATAAATATAAGGTCAAACTCAATCCTAAAAAGTGTGTTTTTTGAGTTAATTCAAGGAAATTAATAGGATTTATCATCTCTCATAGAGGCATTTAAGTTGATCCTTCCAAAGCACAAGCTATTATAGAGATGCCACCACCTTCTAATTTGAAATAGCTCTGCATTTTGTGGGAAAGATCCAATCTATCAGATGCTTCATATCACATTTTGTTGACAAATGCCATCCGCTTATACACTTACTAAAGAAAGGTGTAACATTTCATTGGAATGAAAAATTCCAAAAACCATTCTAAAAACTAAAGGACTACCTTGCCAATCCACCTATTTTATTTCCACCTATGCTAGGAAATCCATTTTTATTGTATCTATCTGTAACCAAGAAATCCTTGTGGGTAATTCTAGATCATCATGATAAAAATGGAGAATAGCATGCTAGGTACAACATAAGTTATACACTAGTCATGTATGAGTAAAATTATACACACATTGAAAAATATTATTTAGTTATGGTCTTCATAGTACAAAAATGGTGACACTACATGATAAACAACAAGACCATAGTTATTTCCAAAGTAGATCTGCTCAATTATCTACTATCCAAGATACCTTTACAAGGATTCATAACTATATGGATAATTATTCTAAGTGAGTTCAAGATATAATACATTAAAAATAAGAATATCAAAGGACAAGTTCTTATAAATCAACTTGTTGAAGCTGCCCTTACAAATATTGATCCATGTGATGTTAATGATCCATCAAAGTACACCTTCTAGTGTTGCTCCTCATATGTTGATCATGATGTGCATCTCCACATCAACAAGAATAATAAAAAAATTTACCTTGCCTTTTCCATTTACCTTGCCATTTTTTATTTTTCATTTACCTTTCCATTATTTATACCTTGCCATTTACCTTACCTTATCACTTGGGGGAAACCCTATTACCATAATATCCAATTGTCATAACATCATCACCTTGAATAAATCCATACCAAATATCATCCTAACATGCCTTCACTATTGACCAAACTTGTTTTTAAATTCCCTACCGAACCATTTTGACCTTGGTAACTTCTCCCTCTGGTGACTTCCACTGTGCAAAAGCTAACAATAATACCAAAAATTGGTACTAGAAAGTTTGATTCATCATCGTCAAGTCTTTATCAATTTTTTTAGTAAATTTATTGACAAAGAATTTAGGCCAATTGAATTCATTATTTTTATGGATCATTCGATGAGCAATATCTATGACCCCTTTGGTAGCCTACTTGGCATCCTTTGTTATCTACCAAAATCTAAGTGAAATGAATTCAACTAGAATGCACTTTGGCACATCATCAATATCCTTTAGTGGAATTACTCATGAGTTAAAGGAGTACTTTTATCAGATATCTATAAGTATGGGTGGCATTCTAGATTTGTAGTGAGATATGGAATTCCCCCTCATAGACATTTTTATCACCCTTGCCATTACAATGGTATTGATGTGAATTTTTATGTCTTGGGAAAGATAAATCTTTCCCTCATTTTAATGACCCAAAAATACCTCCATTACATCACCACTGAGTTGCCCAAATATATAAAATCAAATTAAATGCTTCACATATATGTTATAGAGTATGTGTGTTTGTACTGATATTATCGGTGACACCCCTTAAACTACATATAGAATAGACATTCATAGCTCAACATTATGAACAAACTCATAGGCATCAGGGTATCTAAAGTGCATTTTTCATAACACCATGTTGATGCTCATGTACTCTTTTTGTGCTTCTATAAATCCCTTGATGAGTTGTAAGTGACCAAATCTAGCCATTTTGCCTGATTTACATTGATGCCAAAATAATTGCCTTGGATGTGTGAAGTCTAGGATTGTCTAGGAGTACCAAATGTAGTGAAATTTTGTAGAACTTCCTTATATTTAGAAGTGGATATGAAATTAGCCTCCCTAGTGCCAAATTTATAGCTTCTTGCACCATATTTGACACTTTGCTATATTAATTGGCTATGTTAACACCCAATCCTTTACATGATAGCTTTGAATGAGGTGGATTCATTTTTTACTATTGTGACATTCATTTGGCTGACATGACATTAAAATATGATGTTGGTTGATGCTTTTTGATCTTTCACTTTAAATGGGCTTCGATTGTCTGTTACTATTATTCTATTATTGACACTAACTCGTCACTTTTATAAGAGATTTGTTAATCTCCTCCCAATACTTAAGCATTAATGACAGTGTATATATCATTAAACCCTACTATCTACTCAATATTCAGATGTGTGTGTCATTCCCATATTTTTTTAATGTCTATACATTGTACTTATTTGGTCAATATGGGTCATTCATGCAAGGAAGCCTTAGTAATAGAACTTTTGATTTAATCTCAGATCCCTCTTATCCCTTACCTATATACACACACTTATATTTACCTCACATGTGTGAAAGAAACATAAACCCCAACTATACTAAAATCAATGCTTACAATCATGACTACCATCTACTTGGTGTGACATAGAACCTTTATTCTATGTTGTTCTAAATTAATTGTAGTAAGACTTCAACCTAAAACAATTTAATTTTTTGGGTAAGACATTTCCATAAAAATATTGTAAGACCATTTTTATAGTGTGCAAAATTTCATGGATGATGTATGGGCCCTTCTATTTGATGTTAAGATTTTTAGAGAAATCTCTAAACATACTATCATACAAAGGAACAAGTTGATTTACATGGAATTACTTTGTTCAAAGATTTTTATAATGTCATCCCTTATAGATACACTTTTTTATCTCTTAGTCCCATACTACTATGTGTCTTGATTCATCCATGTGACTCAAGTATAGCAGCCTGTTAATCATCGAATCCTAATTTCTCATGCGTAGAACATTTACAACTCATATATTAAGAAGCACATATTTTATAGGCATCACTACTTCTAACCCATAGACTATTTGGAATGGTGTAAACCATGTCACATCTTTATAATTGATGTGATAAGACCATAATATTGATCAAAGCCTATCCTCCCAGTCATCTCACTTCACAGTATAGATCTTAAAGTATCTTACTTATCACCTTGTTCACAGCTTTAAATTTGTCGTTTGCCTATTGATGATAAGTGGTGATTTTATGATGTGATATCATGAACTCATATATAAGGGTTTTGATTTTCTTATTTATGAAGTGATTTCCTCTATATCTTACCAATTTAAGAGGGCAATTGAACCTTGTGATAATGTTATCGTATAGAAACTTGGTTATGTCTTTCACACCACAACTTAGATTCATAACAGATTCTACCCATTTGGTAAAGTAGTTTTTCATAGTGATGATGTACCTTACATTGATGAATTTACTTGAAGGATTGATTATTCTATAAATTCAATTCCCTAATGGTTAAATGGCTACAAAACTAATAAGGGCTATGAAAGCATCTCATCCCACTAGTGTGGATTCCTCGTACTTTGGCATACATCACACTACTGCACAAATATTTTTGTATCCTAAAATAGATACTGCCACCAAATTCCACTTTGTAAGATTTTCCTCATAGTTACATTTCTTGTGAAGTGACCTCCTACGACTCCCTGATGCACTTCATCCATGATCTAGTATGAATTGGTGTAGTAATTCATCTTTTCCTAAGTAATATAAAAATATATTAAAAATACTATATGGAAGAGCTTTGATGTTTAGCTATTTCTTATCTCTTTTTTTATAGTGTTTTAGGAACATCCTCTATTTGAAAAACTATGCCATCTCTTGTAATTGCTACAGAATCACAGTCACCCTGAATAGGTGTACATCTAGTGACTCATCTTGGAGTTCCTCAGGTTCCTCACCATTATTAAACTATTTAAGATGGTATAGGCCAACATCATGGTTTAATTTTAATCCAAATTTGAAATTCCTATAAAAACATTAGCTAGTGTGATATTCATCCTCCCAACATCTTCTTGTTCTCTAAGTATCATATAGCTTGACGAATAGTGAAAACTTTGAATGGTGTGACTAAAAATTAGTGCCTAAACTTTTGTAGTGTTAACACTATCACCAGGGCTTCCCACTCAATTGTCATATAATTATTATTTACAGTCGACAACTTTCTTCTTGCAAAGTGGATTGGATTATCTAATTCTCCTTATCCTAGTTCTGTAAGTACTGCCCCAACTTCAAGCCTTGAAGCATCCACATGCACATGAGAAGGTTTACTCAAATATAGGAAAACTAGGATTGGAGTAGTCATTAGTCTATTCTTTAAATTAACAAATGTGGCCTGACAATCCTCTATCTAGATAAACTGGACTCCTTTTAACAATAGCTTCTCTAAAGGGGATGATATAGTGGTGTACCCCTTGATGAATTTACCATAATAACCTCCGTGTCCCATAAAATAATACACTTATGTTGAATTCTTGGGTGGTGGCATCCCTGCAATGACTATAATCTTAGCCTGGTTTACCAAAATTCTTTTATTACACACTACATGACCTAATAAAACACCAAAGGTTGTGAAAAACAATAATTTATTTAAATTTAGCACTATTCACAACAATCCACCTCTCTCTAAAATTAACCTAAGTTTTGATAAATGTTCCCTAAATAAAGAGAACACTACCTATTCGTCTAAGTACACTTCCATGAAGTCATGAATGAAATCCTTGAAGGCAATCAACACCGCCCTGGAGAAAAATTTAGCTGCATTTTTTAGGCCAAATGGCATGACCTTGTAAGTGAATGAACCCCATTCTAGTATGAATATGTTTTTTTTCCTTTCCTCTTATGTGATGAGTATTTGATGGTAACCATTGAATCCATCTGTGAACAAGAACACTTCATACCCTATGATAGCCTCTAAAACTTCATATTTGAAGGGAATGGGAAATGGGTCATTAACACAAGCATAATTAAGTATGTCATATTCTCTGTAGATTTGTACCTCCCAAATATTCTTAAATTATACTACCATGGAACTAACCCATTCAACATTTTTGACTAGAAAGATAATTTTTGCTTCTAACATGCAATCGATTTCAACTTTCCCTTTCATCTTCATGTTTAGGTTCAACCTATATAGTCTCTTATTGATTGATCATGTGCACTCATTTATATCTATGTGTATTTCCCCCAAATAATTATTAAAACCTTTTAATTCTATGAAGGTTATAGAAAATACATCCTAATAGTCTCAAAGCAACTTTAAAACCTCTAAGATATCATCCTGCATCCAATAGTCTTCGACATGTGCCATTTTAGGTCCATATTTTGTGTTAATATTTTTTATGTGTTCCTTTAATGGATCTTGATACATCCTATATTATTATAAAATTAAGTCATAGATTATCCATTTTCATTCACATTCTAGGATTTTTATGTATTGTCACTTTTCCTCCTCTATTTCCTTTGTCATTGGTTTTTATAGAGTTTCCAACTCTCTCTAGCTCCAAGAGAACTCCTATAGGCATATAGTCCTTGCTATCTATCCAAAATGACTTCTCATCCTCCTATAGTATAATATGGTAGGATTGACTCCATGGTTGTGCCTCACCTTGGCTAATTTTTTTAATTTGTAGGATCTGTGTTGAGTTTTTCTCTGTGACTTTGTGCAAACCTAGTTCTGTTGGTGATAGTAAGTATTCACCTCTTCCGTATCATAGAAAGGTTTTCATATTTTGTAAATCCACTTGCACTTGAGGGTTATTACTCTTAAATGTGAATGTTTAAATGAAATCATATTGGATTTGTACCCAATGCTTTATTTCCCTTCTTCACTCCTAATTGATGTACCATGCTGTAGGGAAAACACCTAGGGTATAGTTGAAACTTTGTGGGTATTAGTTATGAGGAATATCCTCTAATATCCATACCTCAATACACTTATACACATGTAACTTTTGGCATTCTCCCTCCTGATAGATAGGTCAATCTCTTCTAATAGTCTCTAGCAGCCAGAATTTAGCTACTAGAACCCAACATGCTTCTTCCCATGTTAATTATGCATCCTTGTGGATAGCATATTAGTTCACAACAATTCCCTTCACCACATACTCGAAGGTGCTAACCCTCTAGTTCACATTTGGTACATTCTATTGAAACTATAGGATGAAATCATGAACATCATATGTAGTAAAATATTGTGCTATTTGTCACTCAGTCATAAAGACCATTCATAAAGGTCATAGGTCATGATCTCCTTTCACCTAGTTGATTACATAGGTGTCTGAGCCTCCACTTATTGAAGAAGATCTAACCTATCAAAGAACACCCTCTAGACTTGGTTCTATGTAGTCCTGCTCAATATGACCTATTTGATATATCAAATCTATATCAAATTGTGTTAGAGATCTTAACATCATTTATTACACTTCTTCCTCAACCTTCTGAGGTATCTCTAGGGTATTTAGTCCCATTTTTCCCAAGAGAAATTCTATGCTAAGAATCTGATTCTATGAAATAGTGTTTTTATAGATAAAACTATACTTTATTGTTTGTAGAGACTTCTACTTGTCTTCAACTATTACCATCATCCAACTGGCATTAAAACCAACATAAAGTGAGTCTAGCTCCTTAGGGATGATGTAAGGCCTAAATTTAATCTTATTGAGAGGAATGACAATGATCTTATCATCCTGATGAGACTCTAACTAATTCATGACTATGTTAATAGTCATACACCCATTATAGCCCCACTTCTTCCCTATCAGCATATGGTAGTGAGTCTCATCTGTCTTTATATTGATCACTTTAAAATCAACACATAGAATGATTTTTGTGACTTTGATTTCCACATCCTTCAGGAGACCAATAGGTTCAACCCTTCCAAAGTCCATAAGGCTAAGCATGACATGATTATACCTCAATTCAAGTCTTCCCAATATTTTCCAAGTGGATCTAAGGATCATATTTAAAGTACTTACAAAGTCGAATACAACATTGGGTATTTCATATCTAACTAGTTCTATGTCCATCCTCACATCAATGTCCCAATATTTCTTGGTCTTCACAAACCAAACCAACTTATCCATTTTTTGTTGTCCTTTTTATGCACATTCTAGTAGGTTATGGAGTAGGTTCATGATGTTTTAGGATATATCTTCATTGCACAACATACTTAGGAGTTTCATTAAATATGTCAGTGTAGTGATAACACCATCCTATCTTAGTATATGCAATATTTGCCCATAAATTTATGCATTAAGGGATAAATCATCCCATTCATTCAGCCATTACTACTAGTTTAACTTCAAAATCTATGTAGCTTCCCACATTAGGCCATTTTTAGTGGTAGGATCAGGGTATCTTTCTGGTCATGCCTTTTTAATACCTAAGTCTTTAGGCATTTCCAATGAAGGTAACCCCTATTCTATATGTTTTTGTCTAGTTAATGCATGTAATGTGGAATCCTCCCTCAGCTACACATGGATCATGTTAATATTTATAATATGTCTCTCCCTCTATTATCTTTTTAAGACTGGATAGTCTTTTGTATTGCATTTATCTATCACCCTATAATATGTAAATTAAAATTACCTTTATGGATTTTTAGGGAAATTTCACTAAGCATGGTTCATTTCTCTATAAAGATAACAATGAATGGATGGCCTAGGCCCATTGTTTCCTTAGCCACCATGTACATGACCTTTGTATCCTCCTCTGTTCCTCTAAAATCCTCATCCATATTGGTGTTATTTCCCAATATTTATAGTGTTCTATGACATATTAGATCCTTGCTACTTTGGATATTCATTCAATCTAGATGCTATCATTTATTGTAGGTTTGGGTCCCATCCAGACTATTGCATTTGAGTAATCATACAGTTTCATGGAGCTTGGTTTGAGTAGGTCATAGTTAATTATGGGAAGTTATACAAGGAAATATTCCAATTCTATGTAGAAGGTAGGGTACCCTCCAGTTATTGTGGTTACTACTATACTTAAGGGACCTAAGATGTTTTTGATGGATTCTAACCTAATATGATGCTACTCAGGTTATGATTATCATATGGCACAACTATGGCTTTTTGTGTAGCAACCATGAACACATTTTTTATAATATTCTCCTTCAATACTTTGAGTTCCTAGTAATCTTGGTCATCATGTGTAGCTGACTTACAAAATTGATAGTACATATTATGTTGGGTTTTAATGTATAGTTGTATACGGTGATACTATGAGGTTGTATTCCCTACCACTCTACATATCTCATAGAACTTTATCTTCACTTGAGGGAATTAATTTCTATGATGCCCTTGTTGTTTTCACTCTATGCATCATATATCACACTTGGGTCACTAGACCCTTGCATGAAACTAATCCAATCTGATCAATACAGTATGTAAGATACTTTTTACCTTTGATAATAGCATGACCGCATCCCTATACTCTTCAATTTGCTCTACCTAAATTATAGTGACTCTTGCATCTTCTTTATCTCCAAACTGTGTTTGGGAAATGACAAATCTTATCCTTAGTCTTAAACCCTATACAAATCATGTAATTTTATCTTTATCCTCCAAAACAAATTCTACTTTGTTCATGACATAAGAGAATTTGTGATCGTAGTCACTAATATTATCCTAAGGTCCTTGTCAGATCTCATTCAAATCCTAGATAGTTTGGCTTAAACTCTTCTTAACATTAAACTTTGTGATGAGCCAATTCCTATCATCATATAGGGATGCTCTAGATATATTTTTCCTGAAGATAAACACTAGTGTATGTCTAATCAAAAAATTGATCAATTCAAACCTATGTATATTATCGATGGTGATTGATTTTGCCTACCATTTCATTTCATAGGTAAGTAATTACTATTCAGGGTCTACAGATCCATCATAGGCAGCCAAGTATTTAGAATCACCCAACTCAACTACCATAGTTATGTTTCCTATAGGTATTGAAGTTGATTTTGTTGTAACTAGCATCAGGGATGATTATAGTTTCAAAGACTTTGTGCACTTTAAAGTGGCTCTTGATTTGGTGGTGGTTATGATGTCTCCTCTGATTTTGTGGATGTGGTAGTTGAAAATATATTTCTATCATCTCCTTCTTCATCTAATATTTAAATTTGTGTAATGAAATAATTATCCTACACAAGGATTAGAGGATCTATCTATGTATAAAAAAATGTTGTTATTTTCTTCTTCTGTCATTTTTAAAAACCTTGTTCAACTTCATGATATGAAACCTTTTGTACTTCTAGAGTTTTTCTGTGACCTTCTTTTGGGATTGGTCCTTGCCAAGTGTCATCATCTAAATTTTTATGGGAATTACTTGGATTTTAAAAATAAATGGAGTTAGGGTATCCATTCTTCCTTTGGAAATGATCCTTAACTCCAAAGATGTATCTCTCAAAACTTGAACCTCTACTATGTCTGAGACTATGAGGTAATCCTTCATTTTATTTATGGGATAACCTTTTTAGAAACTAAAAATTCTTACCATCTATTCTAATTCTATATTATTACCTTCTTTTATCGACACTAAATCGTCATCACTTCCTCACACTCTATCTCTACTTGGCTCAAGTTCCTTACTCTACTTCCCTTCACTGTATCCTTCTCCTTGTCATCTCTATTCATCTGAATCATCAATTCTACTACTCCTTCTATTCATAGTTTTTTGAAACTCATTCTACTTATTCCATCTCCTCTATTTTCAAAACTCTCTTTCTAACTATAAAGTCTTTTTATAGTCTTTTTCTTCTAGATTATCCATGTAGGACTCAGGTTCAAGCTCTATCTCTTCATCTTTGATTCATTCTCCCATATCTCGTATATACCCCGATATGCATGAAAAAACTACTCCAAATTAGTAAGAGTGGGCACCATGGCCTTTTATACAGCCAACATTTTGATCAATGTTGGGATTTGCCACAAAAAAAATTCTCTAATTCCTTTTAGAAGTAAGTCCTTCATTGTTTCAAAGGATATGTATCCTTTCACTATGAAATCAGTGATATATCTATCAATAGTGACAATTATCCAGTGATCAATCACACGAGTCTAATTTTTCTCTAGATTTTGTAACTATTTTGTCTTCCCCATGTTCCACATAATGGTGTCACTTGATTTTGGCTAGAAACAATGATCTTCAATTTGAGCCAACCAATCAGCTAGTAGGCTTGGTAATTCACACTAGATAATCTCATAAATTCATTGAACAAGTGTTCTTGTATAATCTCCCTTAGAGTACACCAAATTTTTTGGTCCAACCAGCTCTCCACCTCTCTTTGGGTTGGTAACCATCGCAATATATCTATGCTCACTACACCATTATTAGTAGAGGTTTCTAGGTTTCACCAAAACATGCTAATTATAGGGATAAAGTGTATGAAGTTACATCAAAAACTTATAGGATGGTTTAATCAAGACTTTGAATACATATGCAAGGTTTATCCTAGAGAAATTCACTTGTTTAATAATTAAACATATGATGTAAACTACTTACAAATATATAAATTACACATCAAATTAGTATAATAAATGAAACATTTATAATATCAAAGAAATCTATGTGATTATACCAGAAAAGAGTACAAATACTTATTATTCATAATAGAGAATCTATTACTAGGGATTATAATAAGGAAACCATCATAAATCATGGTCTAGTTCTGTCAATACTTTGTATGAAAGCTCTTTGATCAAAATAACAACCACTATTATTTTATTCACATACACATTAACCCATCTATTACATTCTTTTCACATACATATAAACATTAATTCCTATGGTTGTAACTTCTAGATTTATTGAACTAACAATAATTATCCATATCACATTTGGTTGAGGCCTAACCAATATAGTGATTATCATAACAACTCCTAACAACCTAAAAATAGGATATAATTGTAATTACTATAGGACATTTTCATACATAGAACTGGTTTTACATTTTCCTTTTACTACTAACATGATTGTTTATTGTACTCAGGGTTTTAGGGTCGAGGGAAAGGCATTCTGTAGAATAAACTATGGGAACATCATGTGCCCAATAAACCTACAATATTCCTTATCCAAAAGCCACTTCATCTTGAGATCCCATCTATAGTGAAGGAGGTCGTCGAGATTGACATTTTTGCATGCACTTAGTGTGCTTACTAATACACTCATTGAACATATGAGTAAGCTTTTTAAGACTTATGCTAGAAAGGGTGTACATGGAGATACTCCACCTAGTGTTCTTACTGTTGACCCAATTTTGCCCCTCAGGCAAAATCCTGGTCACCTCCTACACCTGCTTCGCACGGCTAGTCATTTCAGGTTGCAAGGTCCACTTTCAGGTTTCGACAGTTTCCATTTCAAAGCATTGGTTCATCGGCCTAGTTCGTTGGCATTCACGGTGGCGAAAGACAAAATCTCTGAACGTTCACGCAGGGAGAGAAGAAGGGAAAAAATGGAGCGTTTCAACACTAAGGCAAAAAAGAGGGCAGACAAAATGCAGAGGGCAGCAAATTCACCGCCCACTACAAGGGCGGGTAAAATGAGCTCACCTACAAACATGCAGAGGGTGGAAAATTCGCCGCCCACAACACGAAAAGGCCGTGGACATCGGCCGACGTCGGCAATATTGCCGTCGTCGGCATCCTACATAGGCCGAAATCGGCAGAACCGCCGACGTCGGCAGCACAACGGCAGGCACAAAAGTTGGAAAACCCCACCCAAGGGCGGCGAAATGGAAAAGCCCGCCCATGGCAGTGAAATGGAAAAGCTTGCCCATGGCGGCGAATTGTAAAACCCCACCCTAAGGCGGTGAAATGGAAAACCCCGCCCCATGGCAGAGAAGGAGAAATTGCTGCCCACAGCCCAATTCTGCCAACGTCGACAGTTTACACAAATCGACACTGGCAGGACTGTCGCCGTCGGTAGATTATCGGCTGACGTCGGAAAGAATCCTACATGAAGTCCATGCAAAGGGTGGCAAATTTGCTGCCCACAACAGAGGGCGGCGAAATTCACTTGCAGTACACGAGAAAAAGTCCGCCCAGCCATCGTAGGAGACCAGCATGCAAAACGAGGCAACAAGCATGGTCTTGGCAGACTTGTGATGTCATCAATAGTGTTTTTCATGCTTTCTAATGAGACTTCTTTTGGCTCTTCTGATATAAATACAGGGACTTAGTCATTTTCTCAGGATCTTCCTGAATTTTGTAAAGAGCACTGCTCTGCATTTTCTCCACCTGAATCAATAAAAATACAGTTTTTACCTTTTTCTTGGATGGATACTCTGTGTATGTTCTGTGTGTTTGATTTGTGCTCAGTCATTTCCTTTTAAATGCTCTCACAGGTTTTAAATACCAAGGTACCAGCTATCTACAGAATATCAGTTTGCAGCTTACAGGTGAAGAGTTCTTCTTGGGGTGCAGAAACAGAGGAGGTCACTTACAGTATGCATTACACAGCATCTTGGTGAGTCCCTGTTTCCTATATCTTTCACTGGAACCTCCCCGTCATCCCAGCAACCTGGTCTTTTCTGCCAAGTTTTAGTGTATGTATGTTGCATTTCCCTTGATTCTGAGAGTGGATCTGGAAGGTCACTCCTATTTTTGGTGTATCACCTCTTTTAGAGTAGGCTGTTTGTTTTCATGCTTTTTCTCTCTCCCTTTTCATCCCCCCAGTATACCTATATGCCTATATTTTGCATTACCTAAAACAAACAAGATACATCAGAGGGAACTAGCCCATACCTAGAGACTCCCCTCTCCTGCTTCGACGTCCCACAGGCGAGAGAGGGGTTTCCATGTTGCGGGGAGAGGGTAGGAATCCGTGTTCCTGCTGCTGGGTGCACTTTCCAGTGTCAACAGTTTTGGCACGCCCGGTGGGACTATATTTTTCAACGCAGTAGTATTTCAGGATTGATGCTGGTCCTACTACAGTGATTTTCAAAGATTTCCAGCATCTGGCGACTCCACTGGTAAGAGCTTAGTTCTTTATTTTTAAGACCAGTCACTTAAACTTCTATGCCAAAAGTTACCACCAGGTCAGCTTCAAGAAGGGTCCCCTTTGAGTTCGTTGAACTACCTTTAAACTCTGCTAAAAGGCTTAGATTTGAAAGAACTCGCCCTTATCCACTAGTAAATCCTCATAGACTTGTTGCTAGGAACATCAACCCAGCTCAGCCACAAATACAACCTGTTCCAGCCATGGCCTTGCCTTTTATAGCTTTTCGTGGTGAGAGCCCTTTAAACCTCCCACGCTATGATCCGATCCCAGGAACAGCTCTAAAAAATGTACCTTCTTTTGATGGAGTGGGACCTATTACAGTGGTTGAGCATATCAAAAATATTGCCAACCTTTGCAATATTCACAATATAACAGAGGAAAACATTGCCATCAGACTGTTAGCCTTGTCTCTGAAAGGGAAAGCTCTTGATTGGTATGGCACCTTGCCTGTGAATTCCATACATTCCTGGAACGAATTGGGCACTCTTTTAACTGGTCATTTTGGGGAGAAAAGTGACGGCCTCTCTCTTGCTGAGCAGCTGACAACTATAAAAAGAGCTCCGCACGAGTACATGCAGGACTTCAATATGCGGTTTCAAAAGACTTGGGATAGAATTCCCATCCTGGTAAGGCTGACCCCCAGCTACGCTTTCTTGTACTATCTAAAAGCATTAAATAGTGACATTGTTATGATGATCCAATCTATGGGGGGACACATACTGCCAGTTGCATATGACATAGCCATTATGGCCAAAAATTGCTTGGTTCAAGCCGAAAAAATTGCCCCTAGGCCTCATATGCCACTTTTTCCAGAACCGCTGCCCCCAATTCAGGCAGTCGCTCCCACAATTGCCCCCTACCTGTCATTGAGAAACTAGCTACTTTTCCATCCAATGAATTAAATGAAGTTAAGGGCCTGTTACAGAACATGTCAAATGAACTTGTTGCCCTTAAAAGACAGCAAGCTCAAAGCCACAAGCCAAACCAAGGTTATCAAAATTATGGCCATGCCCCTAGACCCCCCTTTCCAAACTATAACCAAGGTCAGGGGCAGCTCACTACAACCAAGCCCTATCAAAATTATAACTCAGGCCCTTCTTCGGCATCTAAAGCCATGGTACCTACTCAGAACAATCTAGTGCAAGAGCAGTCAGGTTGTTCAAACATGGGACAACTTCAAGAGCATGCTGTCCACACGAATGATATGATCAATTTTTTCCAGAATTCAGAAAATCAGGCCGCTGATTTTTCCCAATTTTTTGAGTTTCTAGCTCAGCCCAGTGCAAGTAACAATCAAACTCAGCCGGATTCTACCCTGATAAATCACGAAGAAGGTGAGCTCTGTGCAATTAATCATGGAGGTGCTATAGACAATCAGGTCGATTGCATTACGGCCAACACGAGATTTAAAAGAAGAGCAGTTGGAGAAGCGCAGGCTTCCCCTCAGGCAGCAACTAATCCTCCATCACACCCATTTCAAAGGGCCCCAATTTCCAAACAACCGTTTGCACCCCCAGCTCCTCAGTCTACAGCTCCGGTCGGGATCAGTGCAAATGAGAGCACGAAGGGAATCAGCCCCCAAGTTAATATAGTTGATCAAATGAAGAAATTGCATGTGAACATTTCTCTATGGGATTCGTTGTCTCTTCCAGGACAAAAGTAGGTATTGAAGAAAGAATTGCATGAGCTAGATCGACAGGCCACCCTGTCAGACACTAATAACGTCTTAATGACAAATGGGCAGCCTTCTGCTCCAGGTCAGGTAAAGAAAGAAGAAAAGACTCCCCCTTTTTATGTATCTTTGATCATAGGATATTTTTTAGTGCATAATTGCATAATTGATAGCGGGGCCAGCACTTCAATAATGCCCAAGTGCATCGCTGATAAGATGGGATTAAAATATGAAGCAATGAACAAAGGAGTCTTGCAACTAGATGGGACGCCTGCAAAGATAGTCGAAGTCCTGAAGGGACTGAGTTTAACATTGCATGCCTGCCCGACATTCTCAATCCCCCAAGATATAGTGGTAGCGGACGTTCCTCCATATTTTGCAATCTGTTTGTCAAGGGACTTTACGTCCAAGATAGGAGGCTATCTAGCAGCAAATTGGTCATACCTGGTTTTCAGAACCAAGTATGGAACTAAAGTGAAAATCGAATCCGAGCCACTCTACAAGGACCACCTAGAACCCTATTCACCCAAGGTAGCGAATGTCAGTTACACTATCATTGATCCAGAAGACTCTCAGACGGACAAATCTTCATCTTCTGCTCTTGAAGGAGTCACAGATCTACTCTTGGATGAGTGGGGAAGCGATAACTTCGAACACGATCCTTATAATTTTATTGAGGAGGCAGACCTTGGAGTCTATTACTTGCATGAAGAAAGTGCCATCATGCCCAATATAATGAAAGAGAACAAAGAAGACCTTGGCCTGTGGCAGCTATACTTTGACGGTTCCAGAAGCAAACTAGGTGCTGGCGGTGGGGCAATGTTAGTCTCCCCTTCTAAAGAAAGGTACTTTTCAGCTTTTCGTTTCCAGTTCTCTTGCACATGTAACATTGCAGAATATGAGTCTTTGATTCATGGACTTGAGTGGGCAAGAAAGAGAGGGATCAAAAAATTGCAAATCCTGGGGGACAGTGAACTAATAGTGAACCAAATAAGAGGCCTAAACCTGACCAAGAACTCCTTACTGAAGTCTTACAAGCACAGAGTCTGGGACTTGATGGAGGATTTCCTTGCTCTTAACATTACCCCTATCCCTAGGGAACAAAATAAGCAGGCTGACAGGTTGGCAGTTGTTGGTGCCCAATTTGATGTTTCAAAAGAGATAAGCAGAAATTGTGATTCATGCCATTTAAAAGTGGTGGTTCGGCCTTCAATTCCAGACAATGTTACAAATTGGCAGGTCTTCGAAAGCGACCAACAGATAGCTCTTTTCTTGCAGGAAGAAGCCAAGTTTGTGGTCCACAATCAAGCGAAATTGCAGCAACAATATGGAAATCAGATTGTTCAATTGAAGAACAATAAACTCCCTAAGGGTCTGGTCACACTTGAAAGTATTTTCAATGAAGAGGACCAACTAAGAGATGACAAAGCATGCATCACTACCAAAGAGGAGAACTATGAAAAATTTGAAATCTTCAAGGACAAATTGCTAGCGCTTGGTAAGGTTTGCACATTTCAAGAAAGGCAAACTTTCATTCTGCTGTGTCAGGAGTTCACTGACGTCTTCGCCTGGAACTATAGCGAATTGAAAGGCTTCGATCCAAGGCTCGCCCAGCACACTATTGAATTAGATGAAGGCATAAAACCAGTTACACAAAAACAGAGACCTGTCAACCCGATGGTCGAGCTCCTTATGCAGAAAGAATTGGCCAAGTTGATTGAGTCCGGCATTATATTTCCGATCAAATATTCCTCATGGTTGGCTAATTTGGTTCCAGTTAGAAAGAAAAATGGGGAGATCAGGTTGTGCGTCAACTTCAGAGACCTTAATAAAGTCTCTTTAAAAGATCATTATCCCCTTCCAAACATGGAGCAGATCCTCCAAAAGGTAACTGGTTCCGAACGTTTCTCCCTCCTGAATGGTTATTCAGGATATAATCAGATTCTGGTGCGAGACTCCGACCAATACAAAATAGCCTTCACCACTAAATGGGGAACCTTCGCCTACCAGAAGATGCCTTTCAGGCTATCCAATGCTAGTGCTACTTTTCAGTGAGCCATGGACATGGCTTTCAGTGGTTTGATAAATGAGAACGTGCTGGTGTACCTTGATGATATAACGGTTTTCTCCAAGGAGGCAGGATAGCATATGAAGCACCTCAGACAGATTTTTGAAAGGTGTAGGGAATTTGGCATCTCCCTAAATCCAAAGAAATGTGTATTTTTGGTTCATGAGGGGAAACTTCTTGGCCACATTGTGTCCAAGAAAGGTTTGTCTATCGACCCAGAGAGAGTCCGCTCCATTCTGGAGATGTCCTTGCCAAAGCACAAGAAAGGCCTGCAGAGTTTCTTTAGCCGGATAAATTTCATTCGGAGGTTCATTCTGAATTTTGCTAAAATAGTTAAACCCCTAACCTCCTTGCTAAAGAAGGGTGAAAAATTCAAATGGACAATGCCAAGAAAGGACAGCTTTGAAGCTATCAAACAGGCTTTGACCCAGGCTCCCACTCTAATCAGCCCCGACTTCAATAAAGACCTCAATCTCTACACCTTCAGCAACGGAGAAGTAATATATGCCATGCTTACCCAAGCAAACATTGATGACCTCGAGCAACCACTCACCTTCTTCAGCCAAGGGTTAGAGGACTTCAAAACCAGGTACACCTATGTAGAGAAGCAAGTCCTGGCAGTAGTGCGCAGCTTGAAGAAATTTAGATATATGTTGTCGAACAGCAGGATCCATCTCATGGTTCCACATCCTGGAGTCAAAGATTTCTTGACCAATCGAGACTTAAATGAGAAGAGAGTGGGATGGATCACCAAGGTAATGGAGTATGACATAGACATCAAAATCACCAAGTTGGTAAGAGGAAGGGGCCTGTGTGAACAGCTAGCCACAGATTTGAGACAAAAGGATGAGGACAGCTTGCTAATCCATGATGCAGCCACTGCAGAAGAACCAGTTGTCGTAAGAGATTGGACACTAGACATGAGGCGTTTCCTTCTTACAGGCGAATGTCCACAGGGTCTCGGTAGGGCCGAAAGAAGGTATTTTAAACTTCAGTCCCTTCCCTATGTTTTGATTGATGGAGTATTATCTAGGAAGGATCTCTTTTGGGTTCTCCTGAGATGCATTGACTCCATTCAGACTGACAAGGTATTGGCTGAGTTTCACGATGGGCCAACAGGCGGCCATTTCGCCCCTAAAACCACAACAGCAAAAATAATGAGAGTTCGCTATTTCTGGCCCACTCTCTTCAAGGATACCCATGCCTGGGTAAGAAAGTGTCAGAAATGTGCACTCTTTGATGGAAAGCAGCGATTGGCTGCCATGCCCCTACAGCCCATTCAAGTTGAACAACCATTCATGCAGTGGGGCCTGGATTTCATAGGGATGATCAATCTTCCCTCCAACGCCAGACACAGTTGGGTCTTGACTGCTATGGATTATTTCACCAGGTGGGTGGAAGCCATTGCTTTGAAGGAAGCAAATGAAAGCACAGTCCTGGATTTCTATGAGGACTTAGTGACACGTTTTGGGGTCCCAGCCACTATAATCTCAGATAACGCCTTGGCTTTTCTAGGAACCAAAACTAGTGAATGGGCGCTAAGGTATGGTATATACCTCAGCACTTCATCAAATTACTACCCGCAGGGGAATGGACTAGCTGAGTCCACTAACAAAAATTTGATTAAGATTATAAAGAGGACCATGGAAGAAAATCAGAGAACTTGGCATGCCAAGTTGAAAACAGCTCTATGGGCCGATCGAATCACTCCGAAAAGATCAATCAGAAATTCTCCATATATGCTTGTGTATGGAAGGGAAGCAAGGCTTTCTATCTCACTCAAATTGTCAGCGCTGGACCTCGCTCATCAGCTGCAGCTAGAAGAAGGAAGCAGCATGGAAGTCAGATTGTGTGAACTAATGGAGCTCCAGGAGGTAAGGAATCGGGCCATGGTCTCTATGATCAGTCGCCAACATCAGGTGAAAAGATATTTCGACAAGAGGTCTTCGTCAAAAATTTTTGCCGAAGGAGACATTGTCCTAAAATGGGACGAAGATAGAGCTAAGCCCAGAAAACATGCAAAATTTGATGCCCTCTGGAGCGGTCCTTACATGATTACTCAGTGCAAGCAACATAACGTGTTCCATCTCTCCAAGTTAGACGGCGAAGAATTGTGTATCCCAGTCAACAGGATACATCTGAAGCATTGCCACTGATTTTTGGTTCGGCTGTACATAGTTCCCTTGTTTTCTTCCCTGTTTTCCCTAAGTGCAATTTGTACAGTTAGTTATTTTTAGTTTTGTGTGTTTTCCTTTGCATGTGGGGGTATTTTCTGTATATTTTGGAATCTTTTGAGCTGTTGTGAACCACCTTCAAAGTCACCATCCGACTCCGTACCCAATGGATATGCAAGGCAACTGGGTTCTAAGCATAGCAGGCACGCTTCTCCCATGAGTCACCAATTTGTTGACCCAATTTTTCTCCTCAGGCA
The DNA here is from genome assembly GCA_037957365.1 of Torreya grandis. Lineage (NCBI taxonomy): Eukaryota > Viridiplantae > Streptophyta > Pinopsida > Cupressales > Taxaceae > Torreya > Torreya grandis. The sequence goes on along the minus strand of JARHVA010009562.1, from coordinate 103,357 downwards.
AAATCCCGGTCACCTCCTACAACTGCTTCGCACGGCCAGTCATTTCAAGTTGCAAGGTCCATTTTCAGGTTTCGACAGTTTCCGTTTTAGAGCATTGGTTCATCGGCCTAGTTCGTTGGCATTCACGGTGGTGAAAGACAAAATCTCCGAACGTTCACGCAGGGAGAGAAGAAGGGAAAAAATGGAGCGTTTCAACACTTAGGCAAAAAAAGAGGGCACACAAAATGCAGAGGGCGGCAAATTCGCCGCCCACTACAAGGGCGGGTAAAATGAGCTCACCTACAAACATGCAGAGGGCGGAAAATTTGCCGCCCACAACACAAAAAGGCCGTGGACATTGGCTGACGTCGGTAATATTGCCGTCGTCGGCATCCTACATAGGCCGACGTCGGCAGAACCATCGACGTCGGTAGCACAACGGCAGGCGCAAAAGTTGGAAAACCCCGCCCAAGGGCGGCGAAATGGAAAAGCCCGCCCTTGGCGGTGAAATGGAAAAGCCTGCCCATGGCGGCGAATTGTAAAACCCCGCCCTAAGGCGGTGAAATGGAAAACCCTGCCCCATGGCGGGGAAGGAGAAATTGCCGCCCAAAGCCCAATTCTGCCGACGTCGATAGTTTACACAAACTGACACTGGCAGGACTGCCGCCATCGGTAGATTATTGGCCGATGTTGGCAAGAATCCTACATGAAGTCCATGCAAAGGGCGGCAAATTCACCACCCACAATAGAGGGCGGAGAAATTCACTTGCAGTACACGAGAAAAAGCCTGCCCAGCTGCCGAAGGAGACCAGCACGCAAAACGAGGCAACAAGCATGGTCTTGGCAGACTTGTGATGTCATCAATAGTGTTTTTCATGCTTTCCAATGAGACTTATTTTGGCTCTTCTGCTATAAATACAGGGACTTAGTCATTTTCTCAGGATCTTCCTGACTTTTGTAAAGAGCACTGCTTTGCATTTTCCCCACCTGAATCAATAAAAATACATTTTTTACCTTTTTCTTGGATGGATACTCTGTGTATGTTCTGTGTGTTTGATTTGTGCTCAGTCATTTCCTTTTAAATGCTCTCACAGGTTTTAAATACCAAGGTACCAGCTATCTACAGAATATCAGTTTGCAGCTTACAGGTGAAGAGTTCTTCTTGGGGTGCAGAAACAGAGGAGGTCACTTACAGTATGCATTACACAGCATCTTGGGGAGTCCTTGTTTCCTATATCTTTCACTGGAACCTCCCCGTCATCACAACAACTTGGTCTTTTCTGCCAAGTTTCAGTGTATGTATGTTGCATTTCCCTTGATTCTGAGAGTGGATGTGGAAGGTCACTCCTATTTTTGGTGTATCACCTCTTTTAGAGTAGGTTGTTTGTTTTCATGCTTTTTCTCTCTCCCTTTTCATCCCCCCTAGTATACCTATATGCCTATATTTTGCGTTACCTGAAACAAACAAGATACATCAGAGGGAACTAGCCCATACCTAGAGACTCCCCTCCTGCTTCGTCGTCCCACAGGCGAGAGAGGGGTTTCCATGTTGCGGGGAGAGGGTAGGAATCCATGTTCCTGCCACTGGGTGCACTTTCCAGCGTCAACACTTACCCAACCACACCATTGTCGATCATGTAGTGGTATATGTATTGGACCTTCAAATGATGATGGTGGTTCTTTTAAGAGCCTAGATGATATAGTTTTAATGCTAAGTTTTTGGCACGTACATTTGGTGTGCATACATTGAATACACATATGCAAGTATATTATATATTTTACATGTTAAATTTTAGTTATATTCATACTTAAAAGGTAACAATCAATTTACATAGAAATTCAATAATATATATGTAATTTTTTATGTTGCAGGAGGAGCCGGTACCATCACCTTCATAGCCAATTTTTGTGTCATCTACCAATGTTTACATATGAAAAGGTAAATTTTTATTAATATTATACTTCATGTACATGTATCTATTTATGTATACCTATGCTCAACTAATAATCATATATTATTTGTTCAGTTGATGACCACAGTGAAGATTATTTCATCTTTATAGGCTGAAATAGACACAAGAATTATTATTGTAATATCATTTGTGTAGCCACTCACTAAAGTATGTTAACTTGTAATTTTTAATTGTATATATATATATATATATATATATATATATATATATATATATATATATATATATTTTAATAATATTACTCTATACTTGGGAAAATATAAGTTACATGAATGTATTATATACATAGGGTTATTTGATGACATCTTATACTCCCATTCAGATGATTAGTAGGGCACCTTCTCATATATTTTCCACTTTGACACTTATGTGTGTTCACCTAGACTTTTCATATATTTTTTTGGGAATCAAAGGCAAACTTAGCATGAGCACGAGATTACAGTAAGTGCATATTCAATTAATTTTGGTATTATTTTAAAATTAATTTATTAACTTGGTTGCATGTATAGTATATAAGGTTTTTAATAATATTTTTCTATGAATAGGTCCAACTAAAAGTGAGTTATGAGCATAGAAGGACTCATAGTCAGACCCTATAATAATCAAATGCATTTGAGGATATCTATTTATGAACAAGGCATCCTAGGGAGAGTCTTATTCAAGGAAGGTAAAGAGAGGAAGGCTTTATGATGAGTAGGATGTCTTAGATGATGTAATTTTTGGTATGCCTATATGGAAATGCATGTATTTTTGGAATTGTATACCTATATGGCATTCAACCGACATTATATTATATTCTTATTTTGTCTACTTTTATGGATTATATATGTATATATGTATTTATGTATGTATGTATGTATGTATGTATGGTCACATTTTGTGGTGATAATATTTCTATGTAAAAATTGGCTCACATTATTATTACAAAACTAAATTTGATGGTTGTAGGCCATTTTTTTTATTAAGGGTAAAGGGTGAGTTTTTTTTTAAAACTAGGGACCCATACCCTAGAAATGAAATGAGTAACCAAGGCCTGGACAACCATATATATAAATATGCTTTACTGCATAACAAACAAAGGCTGAATAAAAATAACCATGAGATGACTAAAAAATAATGAGAAAATGGCCTCACATGCCAAGATTCTCAATAAGAACTTATGTCCTTCACCAAAACAAAACAATAACTTAAAAAATCAGTCGTAGGCCATATTTTAATTTGACCATCTTAAATATTTCCTTTGTGTAATTATTAAAACTAAATTATAATCCTTCAATATATGTTGAAATTAAAACTATATGGGAGAAAATCGTATAATGTTTAATATATAGTCATACATTAGTGTAAAGTGCCTCTCATGATTGGGATACAATATTTGATGATTTTATTTGTGATCCTTAATTGGAATGGGGTACTATGTCTAGCTACTTGTGGATAGTATTGTCATCCTTATTAGCTTTGTTGATGACATTTTATGACATTTCACTATTCTGATGTGGATACCCTTGCTACACTAGTTTGATATCATTTGGCACCTATTATTCACATTTTTCATTCATTAAAATTATTAATATCATTGAGGCCTTAGAATATTTTGGTTGTTATCTCTTTTATTTCTCTTCCTCAACTTTGTTCTCTCCCTCTCCACTACTCTCAACTTGGTCAATTATTATCTTCTCATCACATGCCAACACGAGAATGTTAAAAAATGATACAACCTCTTTAATGAAATGGGCTTCTCTAACTTTTCATTCTCAAATAGATTGGGCAGATTCTTCATATTCATCCTTGAATAGAAAAATTCCTTATTACCTTACCATGAAAAAGGGTTCAATTATATTATTTATTATTTCAAAAAATGGAACACCCAAATAAATTTAATGTGCCTCTTAAATATATATGTTGATCAACATATTAGATTTATAAGTATTCTATCTATGACACCAAGAAAGACTTCTTACCTTTACCAACATGCAATGGTGATGGGGACTCCTTTGTGAGCTAGTGCTCCTTGATGGCTTCTTCCTTGGTAGGTATCCTTCTTTATTTTGCATCTCTTGGCACGTAGGTGCTGAAACAAATTCTTCCTTCTTAACTTTAGACACCTCTTCCTTCTTTAAATTCCCCTTACAATTCTTTGGGTTGAGTTGTGAATGAAATTTATAACACTTTTCATGTCAATGCCCAAATATGTTAAAATTAGTGCAATATGAAAAGAGGAGCAAGAAGAATTAAAATATTATCCATGTTCTTGGACAATATATAATTCTTCTTGCTCTTCTTTTCATATTGATTTATATAATATCCTTTACAAGTTTTATCCTTATTTATAATTACACCTTTATCTCTTATTTGGATTGGGGAGTGGTGTAAAAAAAAATTATTCCTTTTTAAATACTATGGATTTTTAGTGATAGATTTATTATTCCAACACATGATCAAAAAATGGTTATTCACTAAATAAAATGAACACGGATAGGTGTTCCAACATTCTTGTGATATAAGGCCTTTCTTTAAACAATTGAAGCAAACAATGGAATAATAATCTCCTACATACTTTATTGGGATGCCCTTACACATTTTATTTGTGGAAGTTTGATGAAATGGTTATATTACACCTCATACTTTTGGATTATCTATTTTTAGATGCATTAAATTATTTTTTATGATTCTAAATTTATTTAAAGGTTGTACTCTTCTAGGATTTATTTTCCATTCACCCATGTAATCATGAAGTAATGTTTCGTTATCTCCTTCTTCATAAATTTGTTTCCCTTATCTTAGAAACTCTTATTTGGACCTTTTAAGTAGTGTCATTTTGCCTTCCTCTTAATTATAAAACTTTCCATTATTTAGACACTCTGATTCCTCATTATGTTTGACAAAAAGAATGGTTCATTTACTTTACAATTTTGTTTTTGTTGAGTTAGTGAGCTAGGTTCTTTATCTTTGAAATTTTTTCATGATTCAACTATTTTGGAGCATCCTCAACTTATTATTTTCCACTAATATGCACCAAACCTACATATTGGGCCCTTTATAAAACCTAATGATTTGTCATTCCTTACCTATTCGTGTCAAGTCAATTTCCATCATAACCCATCTTCAATAACCACTTAGAGCCAATTCCCTCTATATGATTTTGAAAACCACAAAATGACTCATTCAAATAAATGGACTAAAGTGCATATGGTGCAATGCTTACCAAGCATACCTAAGTCATGGTTTGTGCATCCTTGTCAGAGATCGGTCTCATTTACATGGTAAAATATTGTTAAATATTAAGAAAAAACTCTAGTTAGATAGAGTTATCTCAAGAAGAAATGAAAAATCAAAATTTTAGGGCCAATTGTGTGATTAAATTTAGGATACCAAAGAAACAAGGACGTTATTCTCAAAAATATAATTATTTCACTACTCATAAAGCATCCACTAGATTAGGAAAAGCTTATACAAAATCATGTGACCCTCCAGCCAATAAAATGTTGTATTGAAATCATTTATAGGTTTCCACTTTACATTAGAGAAGCATATAGAAATTTTGATAAGCAAATAATATTACAATAAAAATATATCCATCATATTGTAATTATACATTGGCTAGTATAGTTGATTCTATGTAGCCATCTAATGAATACGATTTCTCATGTTTTCTAATGAGTGGCCATTGTTATTTGGATACTTATAATCATACTGATCGTAACTTAATTCATTCCTATGATAATTTTTTTTCCACTTTAAATTTTTTTCATTTTCACTCAAATAATCAGCATACATATATCTCATCCCATTTAGAAACCTTTTTATAGTCTTCCCATCATCATAATGTGCTTTTCTATTATTCAAAAATCCTAATTATGATCTCATATTCCCTAAAATAATTTATCCCATTTTTATAGTCGTCTCCTTCTGCCTCTTTGATCTCCATTTACACCCTAAAGCACATTAATGGAACCTTTGACATGAATCAATGGTACACACTACAATAATAAGTCCCAAAATACAACTTTTTTTTTCACGATATAAATTTAAATTACTTTGATGTAAATAAAAAAATAAATATAACATTTATTATTTATAATATAGAATGATGTAGGCTAGTATAGTAATCCCACAAATATTAATGTTTCAACAATTAGCCTTCATCATGATATTTCAAATTTTGACCTTATTGCATTATTGTGGAGGTTACCTCTTCGAAGTGGCTCAATCATAGTTATCAATTATTCTACTCTTTCATCAATTTTATTTTGTATATTTTTAGATAATTCTTATTATGCAACATATATTTATATTATCATGAAACATCTAAGTAATTTCATTACAAACAATATTAAAATTTATTATAAATACATAGTGGAATCTATTTTACAGATATAGTGGATTGTGTGGGGTTAAAGTTTTGCATGTCTTAACTCTTAGTAATTAAATGTTTTAAATTAAGGGTGTGTACTATTAATCTTAAACCATGATCTTACACTAGAATTTTAAATGGGGCATGATCACCAGACATTCTCCATTATGTCTAGAAGATAATTCTCTAGAAGACATCTTAGTGTGCATATATATGTAGGTGTATTCATTATTTAGTATTTCATTTTATATATGTGTTCAATTTTTTTACTTTTATATTTTTATCATTAGTAATAACATTATTTCTACAAGTCTTGTTACAAGTTTTATTAATGTATGGTGCATTACTGACTACCCACTTGAGCACAACTACCATGGTTATCTTCAGGTATCACTTTCTATCTTTTTACTCTACCAATTCTATTACTATCATAAAATGGAGGAAAATATAAACACTCATTTTTATATTAGATTATTGAAAAAATTAGTTTTGACCAATCTATAACATACTTGAATTATGCATGCACACATGAATCTTGTTGACCATTATTCCTTATCCATTCCTTCATATATGGATTCATCTTCCTAAATTTTCATTAAATCCTCACATGATTTCCATAGTATTCTTATGAATAGATTAATATCCTTATCAAACTATCTCTTGATTTCATATAAGTTTTCATGTTCACTAGATAGTTTGGTGTCTCTTTAGATGGTGTCACATTGTGTACTCATCAACATGGGATATCTCTATTTGCATTCCATTTAATGGTCATTTTCCTAATTTAACTTTTTTCATACGGGTTGACCAATATGTTTCAAAGTAAATTACCAAAAGAGTTATTTATATTAACACATCAAGCCAAAGCTTATATCTAGCCAATACTTTTCTAATAAGGTACTAGAAATCAATATACACATTAAGAGGAAGTATCCTAAACTTCCCAAATATGAAATATCTCAAAGGAGTAAGCCTTGAGATAATTCTAAATACCACTACAAGGTAAACATCATAGGTTGTCAAGTGTTGAATGTCACACATAGGATTACATTACATGCTAGTATTACATTGATAGCACACACTTAACTAGATGGGAAAATTATGCTTGGTTTGGATTTCATATATATATTATTGAATATGATGGCAACACTTAGTCATGATTGGTAAGTGACATCAACTCAAACTATCCTTGTAAGCCATTTTCCCCATTCATTGTGATCTTATTTGACAAAGCAAAAAGCTACGATTTTTGAAACAATAAGGAAAACATATTTATTTATGTAAGATCAAACACAATTCATACACAGGTTCCCTCAGAATATGTAGGCAAATCACTAAAGACTATTATAGGTAAATGCATACATATAGGATAATTTTATACCCTAACAAACAATACCACACTACCGAGGCATTTAGGAAGGTAGTAAACATTTCCCAAAAAATGCAGCCACTCTACTTCCATATCGCGCTTTCATAGGCCCATTCTAGATCATTGTTCATAATTTTATTATTATGAAAGTCTGACATTCATAAAAAAAAATCTAAGTATATGATTACTTGAGTATTTCAAGGAATAGTAAGTTGTAATAAACTAGTAAAGCTCTATTAGTTACAATTAGATTTATATGTCATTGATAGATCTTATGCATTCTGAATTTTATATTATTTTATTCTATTAGGTTTTTATAATTTCCAAGAATAGACAAAACACCCCACATAACAAACACAAGAAATATGCTTAGGCTGACCCAAACAAAAGATTTGAATTTCAAAAATAATGATTAATGAAGCTAGGACACTAAGTTAGCAAAGACAAATGCTTATAGTAACCACCATCATCTTATTATTATTAATAGCATTGTCTAGAAATTGAATATCAAGGATGTAGAATATGGTGTCAATTTTATTAGGATCATGGAGTATTTTGGTATAGATTAGAGATATCTCAAATATGAAAATTATAAAATTTTGTTGGCTGATTCAATAGATAAATAAAATATAGGGGATAGTGTGTAGAAGATTTAAATGTGTATGCACAATTCATGTATTTCAATCTATGTAAAAATTGATTTTGTCAATTGTCTAATGAGAAATTTATGTGTCTAAAATATATATCTAACTCTTTGATATTTCACACTATGACCAACCCATGAAACATTTTTAGGCCAACCTAATGCAGACTTCTTAATTTGAAAATAGTTGTTAAATGTCCTTAGATGTCCACAATAGAATGAAGAACATTCAATGACTGAAACTATCATATTGTTACGATACTATCTTGGGAGTGAAAATTAGTGATATAAAATATGACATAGTTCATTTTAGGATTCTAAAATGTTCTTGCATAGGCTAGTATAATCCTAAATAGAAATATTTGTAAGATAAGGTTAGCTAAGATAATAAGTGGGTAGATAGATAGGGAAAAGTTTGAACAAGAGTCACATGTGTACATGATGTCCAATTATTTTAAAGTATGCCAAATTTAATATTTCCAAAATGTCTACTAAAAAAATTAGGTGCCTAAAAAATGCAAAAGTGTTGAAACCCTAATTAAACTATAAATAAACATTACCTTTATTGTGTATAAATGTTAGTTATACTATAAGTAAACCATAATAGTATTATGTAGAAACCTTAATTAAATTATAAATAAACATAATGAAATTTTAGATCATAACCTAAAAATTATAACATGATATCTACAGTGTTTATAATTCTCTTCAAGTAATATACCATTAAAATAGAACTCGGTCATACTATTGAATATCATCCTACTAGATTCATCGTCTAACTAATTTATTATTTTTTCTAAAATTACGTCAAATCTAAATGTTTTTGTTGTTGAGTGTAAATAATCCTTCTTTTTGTGTTTTAATTATGATTGATCTCTCTACATTACTATTACTTACTACAGGAAACAAGAAGATTAAATCCTTGTTGATAAGTTTCTATGATTATAATATGATTGTAACATAATTACTAAGATTAAAATAATATTTTGAATTCATATCATGTATAGAAGTTGGGGAAACAAATTCACAAGCATGTCAAAATGTTATATATGATAGTGGAGACCAAAGATAAGAACTTAAAAGTTTTCATGGACTTGGATTTTGTAACATCAAATTTGCATTTGTGACAACACTACTCTAGCAAGTTCATGTTGTAAAAAGAACATTTTTCCAACACAATGACATGGTTTAGCAAGTTCCTATTGGATAGCATTAAATTTAAAATATAAATGGCATTATTCAATAAGTTCATCTTGGACATAATGACTTTTACAAGAATCATGAAGTGGTTCAGCAAGTTTATCTTAGATTACAACAACTATGGCATTGATTAGTGTGTTAAACAAATTCATCTTGGATAGAATGATTTTTACAATAGAAATGACAATGCTCAACATGTTCAATAATTTCATCTTATAAAAATTGAATTTTCCAATAGGAATGACATGGTTTCATAAGTTGATTTTTGATAAAAATGACTTTGACATAGTTGGACATATACACCAAGGGCTTCATTATAATTTACTACAATTGAATATATACAATATGATCTCATTAATGTTTGATATCATTATATTGTATTTTCTAAACATAATACTTATACATTGATTAACCGGGGGTTTACGTATTAAGTTTTGAGATAGATTTTTGTGCTATTTTTTTTTTTTAAGTTCTAATATTATTATTGAATTTCATCTTATTAATTTATTTTGCTTTCATGTTTATAAATTTTATAAATGTATTCATGTTTTCATTATACATCTGGTTACGATATGTTCTATACATTTTCCTTAGTTTGAAGAGTTTTGAAATATCATTGTATAATCCATTTTACTTTGACATTTTGTCAATTAATTTGTGTTCCTTGTGTAGTATGAATAGTATTTGTGTATATTTTTTTTGGACATTGAGATATTTTTTTGAAATATTTTCATGCCTTATATATAATACCATTTTCACATATAGACAAATATTTAGAATTCATTAGAATTATACTTCCATTATTTCAAACAATTCTAAAACAACTCCAAAATAATATCAAAATAACAACTCAAACTAATGCCAAATAATCACTATAATTCATTAGACTTCGAGATAAAACTAGTTAATTATTAAAACTTTTAGGCAAGAGAAATTAAATTCAACAGCTTCAAATAACAAAAAAAAAATACTAACTGAAAGAGATAAATTAAATTGATATTCACAAATAAGGTATGTCCTTTTGTCTTTGAATAAAACCACCCACAACACATTCAAAATATTTAATTTGATATTGTTTGGAAGAGGTAGAAGATAAAAAAAAATCAAATAACTCCCAAACATGTAAAAATTGAAAACTATTATTTATTCAAAGTTGTAAAACCTTGAAACATTATGGTAATCCTTATTTTAAATTTATCTTCCTCTCATTATAACCTTGAATGAATTTTAATAATATATATGAAAAATATTGAAATTTAAATGTAATCCATATTTTAACTTGGTCTTCCTCTCATTGTTCCTTGAAATGATCTTTTTCAACATCATTCATTTCTTTATCACCTTCAAAATTGTTTATGTATTATGTAACTACATCATCCATTTCCATTTCATCTTCCTATCTACATTTTTCCTTCTCAAAATTCCTTTCTCATCACCCACCTAGAAAATATTACTTAAATTATCCAATCCTAATTTATTTCCAATACATTTATCTTATCATCCAATACATTTTCATCTTGTAGTGAACTCAACTCATTGTTTATGGGATCCTTGTCTTCCATTATTTATTTGACTAATGGCCCTTGGAAATATTATAAATCTACATAGTCACATGTTATGACTTTATGTGTGTTATCATCCATTGCATACTATGTTAGTTATGATGATATAATTGTGGAATGATTTCATCATGGTATGGCTATGTCACTATCATTTATCTCTGGGGGATTATTGGAAGTTCCTTCTTCATACATCTTAGGCCATGTTGGATTAGGTTTTCTATATGGAGACTTTATCAGGGGATTAGGTTTCCATATCAACTTAAAGAGTGGCACATCTTGTTCTTGTCATCTATATTTTTCATGAAATCCACATGTTGAGAGTCTTTAGTGTTGGCTTGCACCTCTATTTTGGCTATCATGCATGCCTTGCCTTATGCTCTTCTCATTACTTGGATAGAATATGTTTCAATTTTTGGTCCTTCTGAAATTTGTTTTGTGTGCATAACCTTTTTATTGTTTGCTTTGAAGGTGGATGCCTCATCTTTCTAGACATATTTTATGGGCATTAACCTGAAATTATTCTCCACCACTTATTTTATTGTTGGTTGAGAAATGTGATCTATTTTTTGTTTTTATCAAGGCATATGAAATATGAAAAATATTACATGATTACACAAATACAGGGTCAATCATAGTAAATTCATCATTATAATCACTATTCTCATCCATTGCCACCTTGGTATAGTGGTTATAGAGTGATTTTAGTAACAATAAATCATCGTCTATCTTCTTGGTGCTCACTTTCTTCTGTGCCACATTGGGTATTATCTTCATCGTGCTCTCAAAATAATGATCTGATTCCCCATATGGTAAATTCAACCAAACATACATGTTGTAACTTTCTAATCCCATTTTTTTGAGATAATGATGCCTCATCACTACAAATTTGGCAAAGATTTCATACGCTTCTCAAATTCCCATCAAAATGTGACATTCATCACCAAATACCACTATCATGTTATTACACCACTTCTCCATCTTTATCCTTTAAGTTTTGTTGTAATGGATAGGGTACATGTAATTACTATATCAATTTATTACAAATGAATCCAACATTAGGTGAAACCATACCTTATCATCATTTCCATATCGAATTCTAACTTCATAAATTACTAGTAAAATAAGGATCACACCCCACATGAATGAGTATAGTTTTACATGGCCCATATATATATATATATATATATATATATATATATATATATATATATTCACTTTTTCTAATGATAATTTAGATGATTGGGTCACCTATGTGGTGACGTGCCTTGCCAACATATAGTTTGCATGATTGGATGTGGGGAAAATATAAACATGCAAACTATATTTTCCCCACATCCAATCATGCAAACTGTATGCTGGCAAGGCACGTCACCACATAGGTGACCCAATCATCTAAATTATCATTAGAAAAAGTGAATTTATATTTATTGTATTTCAAAATCTTGGTGATTTTTTAACCTCTTTGCTGTTCATTAGTGCTTGTTTATTACTTTTTAACTTACAAGACAACCAAATCAATCTATTTGTGCATCAAGGTCGCATTTTTATTATACACCATGGAAAATAAATTCTATCCTCATGTACACACCAAAAAATAAACGTTACTAACTTTTTAGATTTTTAAAAATATGGCTACTCATATATCTAGATAGAGAAATCTTATATTTTCTAAAATAATTTTAACTTTGTAAATAAACATCATCATTCCACATATGCACACATGAGTTCCTTCTACAATGCAATTATTTTGTATGTATGACTCATTATTTCTCCCATGGTGGTTATAGTCTTTGATCTTGTATTAACCTATCATTGAGACCTATTCGTTACCTCACAAATATTAGGTTAGAAACTACATTTCAGCTATCTCATCTGATGCCTCTTATATGTTATTTCCCTTTAGTATTTATCTATAATTTAAATTCTATGATGACCAAGTTTATTACCCTTTTATTGGTCATTCACAGTTATTTTCTAATTACAATCATTATTCAATCTTTTTTTCTTTTTTGCAACATCTTTAATCTCTATCCTCCCATGAAAACTATGGGTCAATTTATCTTTTATATTATAAAATTTTACTTCAATTTTAAACTTCTACAAATTTTAATAAGAGATATACCCTTCTATAACTTTTTCCTTATAAATTCAACCAAGTTTTACTCTTAAAACCTAATATATCTACAATCAATCTATGCTTCACATTTATATTAAATTCTCACCTTAAATTTACCTAAAACCTATAATTATCTTCACAATTTTATGGACCTCATGTTTTTCTAACTCTTTCCCTGAGGTTTGTTGAAATTTTTGAAAATTACAAAGGGTTTAAATGATGTGTAATAGTATGTGTATATCACTTATCAACATTAATTTCATAATGACTTTGTTTGTTTTGTTTCCTTTGCTATCACTAAGATTTTTGTTCATATGTTTTATGTCATGGTGACATCATCCTTTAGTGTGACCTATGCCTTTCCTTTTGTCCCACATTGTTAGGTGTATCACATTATCCATATGTTTGTGAACTCATGCCCTAAATACCTAGCTATTTATATGCATGCACATCCACAAGTTATCCCTAGATGATGTGAGCCTCTCTTTTCACCTTACACAACACTAATTAGGTGCATGGTCTATGGTCCTCTAGTGCATCACTTAGTGTATAATTTCCTATTTCAACAATGCACCCATGTTTTTTTGAGACCCATATTTAATTATGACTTTGTTTTCGTGGAATGTGTATGACTAATTCCTTTGAATATCCATTAATTATTTATATTGATCATAACAAAAGGTCATTGTTTTTCCTACTCATATAAATTGGTGCTACATAACACTTAAAGAATCTTAGCTCTTATTTCAAAAAAAATAATTGAACTCCCGCACATGATAATTGGCATGAAAATAGGTTATCACATAGCTAATTATATGTCTAGCATGAGGGCCTTGAAAATTTTTTTGCTTGACTCACTTTAATATAATTATAGGGGTGACCACTTTATTTCTAATGGAAAAAAATTGGAAGTTATTTTTAGAAAGTAAAATCAATTATTGATAATAATTATAAAGTAAGAAATATTTTAGGGTCTTATATCTCGGCATACATTTTATTTGAGTAGCTTATTAAATTTTATAAATGAAAAGGATTGAACCTATGCCAATTAAATTTCTTACGTAGAATTTCACTATTTAAAATGTGTAGTTTACACATTCACTTATTTATAGAACATCATAAATAATATAATGTCTCATCCATAAATATGAAGCTTACTTAGATGCTTTACATATATTTCTAGTCATAAATCAATATATGCACAACTTTGTGCATAATTTTGTTATTGATGTACTTATCATGATATGATTTTTTTCTAACCTTTTCAACTCCTTGAATCCATTAAAATTGGATATGCTTTTCATCTAATTTCGTGATATCTTTTAGCCAATCATCTAGTGACTTTTCATTATCTTTTTTACAACATGTAATGCACACATAAGTTACCCATAACTCAATAGATAATTCAACTTCTTTACCAAATACCAACTAGGATATATTATATGTCTCAATCATTTTTAAGCATTTCTATAGGCCCAAAGTGTTACAGAGACTTGATTATCCCAATCCTTGCATCCTACATGACAAATCTTGGGCATGGTTATGCCAATATGCTTGTTGAAAACCTCTACTATCCCACTAACTTGAGGATGGTATGGGGTTGTCTTATGATGTTCCACCATGAACTCATCTAATAAAAATAAATTGTATCATTTATATAGTGTGTATCTTGATAACTTGCAAGGTTAAAAGGGATCTCTTAATTTCTTATAATATTCACCCATAAACATTAGGTAGTCAAGTAAATACTATAGTTCTTTCTTGGGGTGGATTTTGACCAACTAGTAATGTAATTCGAATCTATTAGAATATATCATGTGTCTAACTTTTTCATAGTAAGGGAGATGGTCAAAAAAATTTATAAAATAAATTTTTAATGGATCTTAATTAATGATTAGTATTAATGATATCTCATTCCTTCTATTAGGTTTTCTAATACACTGACATATGTCACACTTATAAACCAATTATTTGGCATCCTTATAGAGTGTTGGCCCCAATGGACCATAAAGATAATATTTTGCATGGTGGCCTCATTGGCATAGTGTCCACATGTAAATAATTAATGTCTTCTACATAAAACATTTATAGAATCATGTTCTAAAAATGCACTCACACAACACCTCATCATGCCCAAGCTTCTAAATTTTATTGCCAATGAGTTGATAAGGGGTATTACAGGATGCCAATTAAGTTTTATCTTTGATTTTCTAGTCACTTGGGGTAATTCTTAAACTGATAAATATTATTGTATTAGATAAATATTTAGGTAATTATTGAAGATTGTATAGCTAGATGTCAATCATTATGTCATCAATATTCTACATTTCTTCCTATAATGTGATTTTTGATAAGTGGTCTAGTCCAAAATTTTGATCTCCTATATTGACAACCATTAAAAATATCTAAATTATTGAAATAAGACAATCTACCTATAAAAAAAAATTACGCAATACCATTTTCCTGATCAAATACATTGATATGTCAGGATTTGTGAAAAACAAGAATGGGTTGTGAGTAATTATTGCCAAAAATTTTTAGAGTGCATAAGTCATGGTTAGTGTTTTGCAATCAATGGTAATATAATTTTGCTTAGCCAATGATATATTCCTACTATTAAAGTATATAGGGTGATCACATTTTTTTTCTGTTGGTTTTACTACAATGGTGCCAATGGTTGAAACAAATACATCAATATGAACATGGAACAAAGTATTCTAGTTAGGAAACTAATATACTTGTAAATTAGTGAGCTTATCCTTTAGCACATTGAATTATTCTTGGTACTTATCCATCTAGATAAAATGGGTGTCCTTGCAAAGTAATTATTCTATGGTCCTGAAAATATGTGCATAGTTATAGGTGAAATGGTGATAATACCATGTGAACCAAGAAGGTTCACACTGCCCTTTGAGTGTTAGAATCTTGAATTTGTAAAAAAATAAAAATCTTCATGGGATCCAAAAGCATCCCCTCCTTTCCTATGGCATGGCCAAGTAGTGTGCCAAACTGTGTGGAAAAGACATACTTCTTCAGTTTGAGTGATATTTAGAGTTACGAACACTGCTAAAAAATTAGCCTTAGATCTATGGGATGATCCTTCACTAAGGCATAGATAATCCAATCATCCAAATAAACTTGAAAAATTCATTAAATGAAGTCTTTAAATGGAGGGACTATGATAGGCAAAAACATTATTGATGCCTTCTTCAGCTCAAAATGCATCACATTGTATACAATGGACTGCCACTTAATTATAAAATTCATCTTGGGATTATCTTCCTCTTCGATATGGATTTTATGCTACCCTAAAAAACTACTAGTGAGGATGTAAATCTCACACCTTGGCATTGTTTCTAATATTTATTCAATAATTGGGGTCAAGAAAAGATCGGTGACACAAAAAAGTTTGAGCCAAAAAACCTCCACTCAAATGTAGATGTTCCTGTCCTTCTTTAAGTTGATCACCATTGGTCTTACCCACTCTGACTTATCAACTAGATAGATGACCCTAACAACAAGCATATTATTGATTTCTTCTTTGACTATTATGCAAATACTTGGATTCATATGATAAGGTCTCTTTTTTATTGGTCTTGCACCTTCAATAAATCTGGGCTTCATTTTCTTTAAGGAAAAGTGTATGCCTCTCATATCTTTATAATTATATGGAAATATATCTTAAAATCATACAATAATTCAACTATATGTGCCAACTCTTCAACCATATAATCTCCAATGAAAAAACTTAAGCTCATCCTTGATACCTAAATTGACCTTCTTAATTTTTAAGGGTCCATTTTAATAATTTTTATAGTGCCTTACATGTCTAAAACCTTGCACACTCCAAGAGAGGTTTTTAAATTCAAGTTGTCGAAGTCATCGTTAGGTTGCTTCTCCTCTAACGTTAAAAAAACTAGTTGAATTTCTGATTGCACTATATCTACAACTCACTTGAGTTAATGTATTCACGATTATATTTTACCATTCATAGTAACGACAGACATTTTTGAATGTGCACCTTTCGCATGTTCTCCTACATGATAGGATAATCTTTAGTGATTTATATACCCATCCATTATAATGGATTAGAAAGTTTAGGCTTAGACGAGGAGGAAGAAAATGTATTGATGAAATATTCCTTAATCCCTTCTCATTCGATCGACTATCTCTCTTCACGCCTCACTAATCATGTACCATGTGTGCACCCAAGTACTCATGGTACCCTATAAATAAAAGTCAAGTAGTTTCATGTTACGGCCTTTGAATTGTGATGATGATGATGATGATGATGATGATGATGATGATGATGATGATGATGATGATGATGATGATGATGATGATGATGATGATGATGATGATGATGATGATGATGATGATGATGATGATGATGATGATGATGATGATGATGATGATGATGATGATGATGGCATCAAACAAGTTGTATATGGTTGAAAATAACAAATTGAATTATTAGTAAAATTGAGAAATGGAGTTTTAACAAAATGATTGTCAAATTGTGTAGTAAATAAACTTCCAAAAAAAAAAAAAAAAAAGAGTGAAATCTCAATGTAATTTTAGGATTGTTGTATATTAGATAATTTTGTAGATTTGACAATTTCGTAGTAGTATTTTAGGACATTATGATCATTTGTTAAAATAGTGATGTAATTAGTATTTAAAAGTAAAAGATAGTTCGATAATGTCGAAAAGTTGAAGAAAGTATAAATAAAATTAGAAAATAAAAAAGAAAGATACAAAAATTCTATTCATATAAAAATTATTACTAAAGATATTTCTACATTTTAATTTAGTATTATATATATGGAAATGATTTAATTAGATTCTTAATATCTACATTACATTTACAAATTCAAGAAGGAATTATCTTTTAAAGATGACTTCTTCGTTGATGGAAATATGTTGGTTGTTTTTCTTTTCCAGTAAAAGAGGGTCATCCTTCAGGATGAACGTTTGTTTGCTTTCAACTTATTTTTAGTTGGTTTTCCAATCAGATTTTTTTTCTTGGATCTAGATAAACAAAACTAGTGACTTAAAATTGCATATGGGATTTGTTTTTGGTGGTTAGGCAATATTTTATTTTTCTCATAAAAAAGAGTTTTTTTTCTCCAAATTTGTCTTTCTTTTTCTAAGTCATATTGATTGTTTGTCTTTAAATCTTAAACCATTTTAAATTCATAGTATTTATTATAATTCATAGAAATATTTAAACACTTTTAGACACCCTCTATAAATTTTCAAACATTGTTCAATGCTTGTGTGTTGATGAAGACAACCCCTTCAAAGTGTCATGTTTTCAACTATATGGATATTTATTAACTAATGGATTTCATAACAACGGTTGAGGGCGTGTTTCTTGGGAATGGCATAAAAAAAAACTAAACAATGTCTCAAACAATTTAATATAGAGTTAAAAGTACTGAAATATTTTTAAAATCTAAAATATTAATAGACTTATGAGTTTGATAAAAAAAAGTGAATTGAAAATATTAGGAAAAACTAACAAAACCCTAATTAAAATGTTATATGAAGGAGAACCCAAACCCGATTATATATGCTAAATATTTGAAAACCCATGTATTACTTTATATATATAATTACAAAGTGCAAGAGAACATTTTTTATTGTATTTTAACCTTACAAAATATATTTTGCAATTCTTTATTTTTAATGTAATATAGAAGAAGAAGACAACCAATCATTTGTTTATGGAAATGAATAATACAACATAACTTAAAAACCATAATTATGTATGTATTGTATTAATATTTGATTGTTATATATATATATATATATATATATATATATATATATATATATAATGATATAAGAATTGAACATTAGAAGAAGAGATATACTTAAAAGTAATTTTTAAGATTAATATATGAAATGCAAGAGAAATGGTTTTCACTATGAAAAACAAAGATCACCAATTTTGGCATAGAAAAAAGTGAAAACAAGGTTTTTGCACTTTTAAGATTAATATATGAAATGAAAGAGAAATGGTTTTCTGTTCTCCTTATATTTATTTCAATATAAAAACCAAAGATCACCAATATTGGCATAACAAAAAATGAAAACAAGGATTTTGTACTCACAAGTCAATTTTTTGGCGCTACATGGCATGCCAAAGTTTAATGTGCTCTCTATTGGATATGTTTTGATGGAATGGCGCTTTTAACAATACATTTTTCTATAGCAAAATTGGGGAAGTGGTCGAGGGTTGAAATCTTGAGGATAGTTTGAAGGGTTTTATGGACTTGTGGAGATAGAGATTTAAACTAGTGACCTATGACCTGGGACAAAGTGTTATCATACCGTAGTGCATTCGAATGAAACAATTTAAGGTTACAATTTTAAATAAAATATAGAGTTGTGTGCATGGCATGAATGATGCTTGTGCGACATCAGACAAACACAATTTTTTTTTTTGATATGGTAGAATTATTTAGTGATGCAATATTAAATATAATTTAATGTATTATTTAACACATGCAGCTAATGCATCCACACACAGATTAAACATACATTTTGATATTAAAATTTATCAGAAAATGAAATAAGTGAACTTCAGCAAGAATAAATCAACAAGTAGAATGCAAATATTGTGAGTGTTATTGATTGTTTGATAAAGCAAGATGGTGAAAATTGAAGAAACTAAAAATGCTTTCAAAGATCAAAATCAAAAATTCTTGAAATGTAAAATGAGAATAAAATGTCAATTCTAACATATTCAAGTTCAAAATATTAACAATATACATGTCCATACCTTATGAAGTCCACAATAATTTATTTCGTTAATGTTATGCAGTCATTTCACCCTGTTGTTAAGAGATAAAGAAATGAAGTATCAGTGCAATTCAATGTCATTGGTATAATCTTTTCTACTTCATTTTTTTTTTGATAAAAAATATTTCTTATTATATTTTATATTATTTTTACAGAAAGAAAACAATTTTCAAATGCAAAAGATGATATGTATATAATGATTGGTTGATAAAGCAATTTCAATTTTGCTATGTAAATTTTTTTTTTAAAAGAAATGAATATGCAATTTAGTATTGTTGTTCAAAATACAAATCTGCCTCTAATCTAGTAGTTTCTAACTGAATGTGCCTTAAGAATGGATTTTTATAAATATTTTTAATTAAGAACTAAAACTAATGGATGCATCCACTCTTTTTTAAAAAGGTGTATATTTCTTAGGCATTGTATCAAAACACATACTGTGCATTCTCTATCGTACTATTTTTCACATATCATGCCAAAATTTTAGTCCATGAGACCACAAGTCATTCAAGATTTGCTTTAGATAATAATTGTCCATCCTCTAATTTTCTACCCAGAGTTTGTTCAGGAATTTTGTCAATTTGGTGGCATGCATCCTCTAATTTTCTAGGTGAATGGCATTTAATAACATTGATTTAATTTATCTTTTTCTCTAAAGAAAACCACAGATTGTCCGCATCTTTTTAGGTGAATGGCATTTAAGTTTGCAAATTTACATCACTTACGATATAAGAAGGAATGAATTTATAGTAAACCATGTAAAATTAGAAGGCGGTGAGATGTCGTCTGAATGCAGCCGTTATATTTATTAATTATTCTGATTTTTCCGTAGTTATTGTTGTAGATTATTCTATTCAGTTTCTATTCTACGATATATAATTATATTAATGGAAAATATCTAAGTAATTTTATTATAAGTGGTATCACAGCATTAATTTGTGAAAGTTTATGTATTATTATTTTTTAGATTTAGTGTTGTAGTTACTCTGAGAGTTGAAGGATTGAAAAATCATACCTTCTGATCTAGGAAGAATTAATTTTTTTCATCAATGTAGTATTGTTCGAATTTTTTTGTAAGAGTTTGGAAAATTTTACACACCCTTTTGTAAATTATAAATCATTGGTTTCATCTCGGGGAGACAGTCATAATGGTATGATATATCATTACAATTTTTTGGGGCTTAAAACCCTCCATCCTAAGGTTTGTGCATAGCTGGTTGTAACACTCATGGCCACAAGAAAGGGCAAAATAGTCTACAAACTCCTCACAAAAATGACATGGAGTTAGTAACTTCAAATATTTTGGTTTCTGATGTGGTTCACCAACTTCAATTAGACATACAAAACATAGTGAGGAAATATGATAGCGATGAGGTTGAAAGGGACATCACTGGGGTACTAGGGGGACAATAATTTTTTTTGAGAACTAGTTGACAACTATGAGTGGGTATTGTGCCTCTCTTCTAGCTCAGTGTTCTTAAACTAATTCTCCACCACTCCATTTGGGTTTTCCCAATAATAACAATCCCCAATCCAATACTAGTTCAAAGAATATGATGCCAAAAATGAAAGTGCATTTGATGGTAAATATTCACTCACATGGATCAATCAAATAGAAAATTTATTTGATTTATATCATACCCCATGTGCATAAAAGATGGTCATGGCATACCTATATCTAGAACCCAAAATTATTTTATGGTATGGGGGAAAGAATCATGCAAGAAAACCTATTTCATTTTAATGTCACAAAATCAAGGGAAAAACAAGCTCCCTAAAAGAGATTATGGTTATTCTTCATGCAGTCAAGCAACAGAGGACTTATTTGACGGGTAGAAGCTTTCAAGTAAAGACTGATCATGGTAGTCTAATTATTTTTAAAACAATGATTGTCCTCAGAAGAAAAAAAATGAGTGACTAAAATATTGGGCTATGACTTTGAAATAGTCTTTAATAAAGGAAAAGATAATGTGGTAGTATATGCGCTCTCCAAGATGGATGAATCACTTAAGGCATTGGTATGGGCAATGACCATTTGACAAGTAGATTGGCTATAAAAAGTAAGAATTGAATGTATGAATGAAAATGATACACATGTTCTCATTAATAATCTTCAATGTGGTTCTAGTGTTTCTAAAAATTGAGTGGAAATGGAATGCACTATAGTATAAATATATATTATATCTATGTAAGGATTATATCCTTAAACACAAGATCTTTCAGGATTCATGCATCTCCAATAAAGGGCCACTTGGATTTTTTTAAGACATCATAGACATTAGTAAGATTCTTTTTCAAAAGGACTCAAAATGGATATACATAAATTTACATAGTGGAATGTATGGCTTGTCAACAAAACAAATTGGTGAAACAATTAAGGCTCCATGTCTTATGCAACCTTTTTCAATCCCTAGCTAGAGATGGGAGGAGATTTACATGGATTTCGTTACAAGGTTACCAAGGTTTGAAGGTAAAAATGTTATTATGGTAGTTATGGATAGGATCCAAAAAGATCCTCATTTTTTGTTTATCATATTCAATTGTATCTAGTACAGTAGTTGTTGGTTTTTTTAATATAGTTCAAAAGTTGCACGATACTCCCAAGGTCATTACAAGTGATAGCAATCTCATCTTCACTAGTAAATTTTAGACTAATTTATTCACATGTTTGAGTACTCATTTGGCTCATATCTCATCATATCATTCCAATCTATTGGACAAACAAATGTGGTCAACTGAAGGGTATCTCGATTATTTTTTATTAGATAAAAGAAACGATGGGTTCATTAAATACCACTAACAAAATGGTGGTACAACACTTCCTTTCATATGTATTCCAAAATGTTTCAATTTGTTGCACTCTGTGGTTATCATCCCCCATCCATCACTTCATCCTTGAAGTTGTAACTCAAGGTTTGATCTGTGGAGGGAAAAAATCAACATCAATAAGAGGCACTAGTTAGTTTGAGAGAGAATTTAGTAATGACACATAATTTAATGAAGCATCAAGTTGATCAACATCATATTGAGAGTTATTTCGATATAGGAGAAAGGGTTTTTTTTACTTG
Organism: Torreya grandis; assembly: GCA_037957365.1. Lineage (NCBI taxonomy): Eukaryota > Viridiplantae > Streptophyta > Pinopsida > Cupressales > Taxaceae > Torreya > Torreya grandis. The sequence continues at coordinate 80,283 of JARHVA010009562.1, read as the reverse complement.
CATCCATATAACCATATGTATTTGAAGTAACATAAAAAAGGATAACAAATTTTATCCCAAGTATTAAGGCCCTTCATAGACCCTACAAGAAATTGGTAGTGTGGCATATAAATTAGAGAGATACCCCTTTCCACTCGCATACATAATGTATTTCATGTATCTTGCCTAAAGAGGACCATTGGACAAATATTTTCTACCTGGACTTAGTTACCAAAACAAGATGAAGAAAGTTTATTCATTATGGAACCTAAGGAGATCCTTCACACATACACTAAAATGCTACAAACAAGAGAGGTTAAGGAGTATTTGATTAATTGGAAGATTCTAAATCATGATGATGAAACATGGTATAATGAAACTTTTTTACAATGACATCTAGATTTGATTCAATGTTGAGATCAATATTTTTTTGAAGAGGTGGGGCATGATACACCCTTAACCTATAGCGTGCCTAGGGATATATGTGGCTAATTTGTGGCTTACATATATTTCATATTATTTTATTTCATTTATCTATGTTCTTAATAAGATTAATGTATAAAATAACCATGGCTAAGTAGAGTATATATAGGAGGTAGGATAAATTAGTTGTCATCCAAATAATTTAACTAGAAAAAATGCAAAGCAATTTTACACATGACAACATAAGATTAACATGGGAAAACCTCAATGACGTGAAAATCCAAAAAGTATATGTTCATTTAATTGAGAAACAATTTAAATCTAGTAAAATCCTTTTCACTTCACTTCTTCTCTTTACAAAACTACTTCATAAAATGTTCTAAGATATTTACATTTGAATAATTCAATATGTCATTATTTTTAATCTATAGTTTATACAAGGGTAATAGTATCTATCCATTTAATTAAGAAACAATTTATATCTAGTAAAATCCTTTTTAATCTTTACAAAAGTCCTTCACAAAACTTTCAAAGATATTTACATTTGAATAACTCAATATGTCATAATTGTTTTAAATCTATATTTTACATAAAAGTAATATATAGCTATTGAAAAGTTATACATGAGTGGTTATATATTGAATATTTATAACTAAGTGGTTATATCTTTTCACTTTCACAACTAATTAATTAGTTGTTTACATACATTTTTATATCTATAATGTTATATTATTTTCACAATATAATGTTTAGATACTTTGATATAAATAAATACTAAATATAACATTTATTATTTACACCATGAAATAATGTGAGATACTAAAGTAACCTCAAAAATATTAATGTTTCAACACTCTCATGTTTAGTGGAGATATATGTCATAGTCACTAATTACAATACATAAACCATCAACGATGTAGGCTAGTATGTTAGTAGGATTACATCCCATAGTTTCTCATAGATTAACTTACAAGTATTTGGAACTTTTTATAATATATAAATTTCCATTATGTATGTATGTATGTATGTATGTATGTATATGGTACACTATAAACTCACATAAGATGAAGTTTATACAAAAATACATATGACCATTTAATACAATATTTTTACAATAATGAAAAAGTATAAAGAAGAATAAGAACACATAACCATTTAGGAGGTAACATTGCCATACACACTCCCTCTTAATGGTAATTCCAAGAGTTCTAGAATAATATTTATTGTTTACGATGAGATATTGCAATAATTCACCCATCATCAGGTTGTTCACATCTTACCATTTAATCGTAGTTACACAAACATTGGGGTATTTTATCTATTTTTATCTTATTTACTTTTAAACCACTTTTCACCTAACTATATGTGACATTCATTATTGCTTTTACATTATCACCCATAAATAGTTTATGGGGATTTAGTCCTGGAGATTTTTCTCAGTAGCTTGAGAATCATACAACATCAAACGTCATAATAACACTTAGTTAAATAAGTGTGGATAATGACAATGTAAAATTTCAATTCTTTCCATAAACATAGTTTCTTTATTTATTTTTAAATATAAAAAATAACACAATAACAACAATTTCGTGAATTTTTAAAGGTCTATTCTTTAATTTATATGTTTATCAACACATGATATTTCAATTTTACCATAGTAATTCAAAAAAATAGTAAAAATTAAAATTTATTTTAAATCTTAAGTAATTTTTATCTCTGAAATGATAACTATGGAGATTATTATTATAACATTTTTTCTTTACGTAAATTCAAAAAAATTATAAAAATATTTTTGTATATAAGTTAACCTTTAAATGTTCATATTCACATTTACTACATTTAGAATATATCTTATATTTTCCTTAAATATCTCAAATATGAAAATTGTTATGAAAATTGTTTTGAAAGTAAGTGATATTTTTTCCATGTGTAAAATACACACACACACACACACACACACACACACACACACACACACACACACACACACACGTGATAATAATACTAGTGACACACAAATCACTATATATAATTTTATTATTAAACATTTCATGGCTATTTTTACTACTTACCAATATCATTTAATATATGTCTATAAATATAAGAATTAATAATTTGCTAATCTTGAAATTAATTATTTATAAATTAACTATGAAAATATAATTTTACTATCTTTCCTCTTAATTTACCAAAGTTCATAGGGTAATTTCACTTTTCCATCACCTTTGGATGAAGGTAAAGTTATACAAATAAATAATAGATTAATTAAATTATTGACTTAAAAAAAATTCAACGATACTATTTTTATTTTTTTCTTTTCTTTTTTTTGATAAATAAGATGGAAAGAGTCATATAATTTCCTTGGCACAACGAGATTTTTTTTTTTAAAAAAAAAAAAAAACATTTTTCCCTTTTTAAAAACAAAAATATATTATTTTAATAAAAATTGCAATAACATCAAATAATATGATAATGTATTTAAAAAATAATAATATATAATCATTAACATAAATTAATTGAAAATTTGAACCATAATAAATTTTAAATTATATTGGAAACACATAATTACCTTAAAATAGTATTAATAATCATTAATACTATTATACAATTCGAAAAACAATATTTTTTCATTTTAAAATGTAAACATTATGTGCTCAATTAGCTTTAATCTCACAAGCATATCTCAAATGTTTAAAACAAATTCCTAATATAATTTAAATAGTCTCTCCTTAGTTTTCTATTATATGAAAACATTTTATTTTATTCGTTTATTAATTCTTTATTAGCATGTCATGCTGTAAACAAACAAGTATTTTCGTATTTCAATACGTTTCCAAGGTTGATAAGGTTAAAATTTTAAAATTTTGGACTTGTGAATATCACGATACCATCCAGAAGTTGGACTTTGATTTATATATTTATTTATATGGAATATATATTTTATTATCAGAACTAAATAAAATTCAATTGTTTCTAATCCACAACTAGTAGCGAGATGTAACAAAAATTCTTGGAAGTCTTGGGCGTGCTTGACGAATTTGTTTTAGGAGGACGTCGTTGTCCAGACATTAAAATGATACACTGCCCACCATAAATTTCAATTGTAAAAAGCACATTAAAAGAGGCCAGAGAACTGAAAATTTAGAGATTCAGTTATTGGTTGGGAAAGAAGACAATTAATTGTTAGTCTCATGTATTTGAATAAGAGGGCAGTTTCGCTAACGTAAGAAAAATTTGGCAGCATACTATGGTCACGGACTGTAAAATAGAATGAGATTAGTAGGAATGCACTGCTAGTGAAGAAACTAAACATTAAATGGATATTATTATTACTAGCAGTTGTTCTTATGGTGCAAGAAAAGCCGGAGGGAGGTTAGATAAAGTATTTCATATTTGATTTATTTCAATGATAAAATATTTTAATTTTAATTTTTTTAAATTATTTTGTAAATTTTTTGGTTTAAAGTTGTGTAATTTAATTATTCATTTTTTCGATTAGTTTTTAAAAATATTATATAATATTTATTATAAATTTTTTATTTTTATTTTTTTATTTTTTCAAATAGTGACTCTAGGGCATTTTATCTGTATATTTTTGAGATTAATAAATATCTCAATGAGTTTCAATTAATCTAGGATATTGGAGGCAATGTTTCATTTACCTAGGCATACAACGACATACACCATTCCATTATAGACGGCCATACCATTTCATATAGTAGAAGAATAGGATCTGGGTGTGGAATTTCTTATATATACTCATCTCTCATTGTTAACCACTCATCCTAAGCTATTGGATTTTACTTGCAAGCCTATCGAGCACTTTTTCTGATTGATTGCTTCTAAGAAATGGAGAGGAGGTAGTGTTGGAGGCTCTTCCTTTTGATTGTAGTTTATATTTGTAGATATTCTCTTGTAGTCCATGATCAAGTACCATCAATCAATAATCTACGAAGGCATGTTACCAGCGGTGCATTGGTCAATTCCACCACCCACGAGAGTCAGAATGGCATATTTGAAGACTATTTATGAACTCGAGAAAAAGGTATGGGTTATAAATGAATGAAAGGATAGTGAATTTTCATTTTCAATTGGAGAATGAACACTATGTATCCCAATCACCATTATATTTTATTTTGTTTAATGTTAAAGATGTAGATATATTTAATAATTTTTTTTTTAAATTAATTAATGTAATATTTATTTATTTATTTATATTAGTCAATTTAATATTTAATACTTTCAAATCTTTTGAAATAAAATTTATACCTCGATGAACGATTTAATAGAATCATGTGAAATTTATACCTCGATGAATAACTTAACAATATACTAATTGAACTAAATTAATAATAAACTGAAATGAGAGATTAGAATTTCTATTTTTATTTTTATTTTATTTTTGTTGAAGGATAACATTCCTCATTAGATTTGGGAATGGCATAACAATACCTATCGATCTATATCATTATCTTCACCAATAATTATTACTATGTGAAAATTATTTTCAAATCGGCTCTGTTTATATATTTTTAAATCTGGGGTTAGATTTGTTAATGTTTTTCTTTGGGTATTATTGCTATAATTCCCATGAGTAGGATTCCTTATCTATAACTGCTATACTTCCCATGAATATATATTTCTTGATTTCCATAAGTAGCTTTTTTTTTGTTACTACATTCGATAAATATTTTACATAGTTGCTTTCACATAAAATAACCATTTAATTAGTTTAGCATTTTTTTAAAAATTCCTGTACTTATAGGATTGTTATCATTCATGATGTTTGAAGCAAGTCTTGCAAGGCCATGTGTAGGAAGAAACTAGTGAGCTTAACTAGCACTCACAAACTCATGACACGTGTTGGTCATCGATGAAAAGTCATTGCCGGTTGTGTTAACATTAACCCTGAGCCCATTAAACCTGTATTCTAGAGAGTTGAACTTATGAGGGAGTTAACCGCAACCATCACCTTCATGACATCGTTGTTTCAACTTAACCTTGACTGTCATAGTCACCATAGTTTTAGAAAATAGTGAGAAAAAAAGTGGAAACATTGAGTTTGAATTTCCCCACTTTTTCTCCATTTAATTACCCTATCTCCCTTTCTCGCAATTTATTTAGTGCAATTTTGGCTGTGGCAAGTGACATGCTGAATTAATCTCGATAGATAGGAAGGGTAAACGGCATGAAGGAATTATACTACCAACACAAATGTTTGCAAAGCTCTTACTATAAGAGAAACTATCACAAAATCCTCTAGGTTTGTGAACTATCTGGTAAATTTGACCAAATTTTTGCTTAAAAATAAATGTTTAATGTTATCAAATGCTCTAGTCAAAGATAATTTGAAGCTCAAATTACCATAAAATCATGTAAGAGGCGTAGTTTTGTTTGGAACATATATGTGAGAAACTTGATGCATCTATAAAGAACCACACATATTTTTTAGATGTTTCCTGGAATATCCTTATTTTGATATATTTTATATATCCTTGTTTTGATAGATTTGATGGATGTTTCCTAGAAATTTGGTATTACCATTTCATTACTAGACATTATATCCTAAGCTTTTCCCTTGGTTACCTGGACATTGGAGCTTGTAACAATGTTGGGCTTATCAAAGGGCTTTCCCTCTTGCTTGCATTTGTTCTACCATTCTTGCTTAAAATATAACCTACAAGCATGATGGCCTCCAAGGAGCCCACTGTGATAACTCCAACTACCTACTCTTCATCTCGTTGTGGGGCATTGAACAACGTAGCTCTCATATTCACACACCAATTCTGTTGCATTTCCAAAAATACACAATTGGTAAATTGTAACCCTATGCATATATAGTTCTAAAATTAGCAGTCTTCAATTTATTATTTTTTATGTAATCTCATGGGTGTCAAGTTTTGGTATTATAGTCTCATGCACATCTAGTTTTAGTATTGAATGAATGAAAAAAAAATATTTTTTATCATAACTTTAGTAGGTTAAAATTAGAGGTTCCTTTAATGATCATTTACTTAGAAGATTGTGATCAACAAAAGATTAGGGTGAAAAGAATCAGAGATGATCAAACCTACAACTCTATATAGTAATGGGTTATTCATCCATATTAACATAATTCTTATTAATGGCAGCCATCATGAGCTTATCACACTCATGTTACTTGCACTTCCACCTTTTCATATGAAAACTAGGTATTAATTTTTTAATCTAAAAACATGATGGGTATTTTATAAGATATATTTAGATTAATATTGATAGTAGCCAGGGCAACAGAGGCTAGAAGTAGAACCAAAACTACCATTGATACTAAAATTGTAATGTTCCATGATTGTAGTAAAATTAATTGAAACTTACTGATCATGTAGCAAATATGAGGATCAGAACTTAATATTGAATAAGTTGTAGCAATCATATATGTCTCATAAGAAACATGGAAGAGAAATCTAGAAGAGCTTATTATGATTGCAAGGATTCAGGGCTAGGTTGCACAGTGTAAACCCTAAAACCTTGTTCATGAATTGATTTTATGGTTGATGAGCTCATTGACCACAGCAATTTAGGGCATCCTACAATTTATTGTTGCGGCTAAGACCTACTAAATCATTCATTTATTTTTGGATTCAACATTTAATGAATTTTTATCATGATTGTTAAAGAAAATGAATGGTTGCCTTAGCAATAATAGTTGAATTTCTATAAAATGAATCATTTAGCATCAAAGAGAAAAAAGGTGTTGTTTTATAATAAATATAAGTTGATCCCATACCAGAAAAATTAGAGGCCTCTTCTCTTTTAGGTATAAATTAACAAATATAATAAAAAAGAAACTCTCGGAACCCAGATTCACACATTTTTTCTTCACTATTTCCAAACTTCTACTATTTTTAGCTATTTTTAGGTTGCATAGTGTGAATAATAGTGCCATTATTTCTCCATTTGTTGAGAAAAATAGTCCCAGGGACAACTCCCAAAACTCTCTATCACCATCAAGTTGTATTATTCTAGACACACTATGGAAAAATGCTCTAGACATTATATCCTCATAGTCAGCCCTGAATCCCTATAATGTAGTGGCTAACATGTAAGAATAATGATAAACATCTAATTTTTAGTGAGTGAAAAGTAACGATTCTTAATTAAATACTAATCTAGTGACTTTGATATCTATATATTCCATTCATTTCATTGTTCTTGTGATAACTCTTTATGAAAGGTGGTTGAGTAGTTCTTAAATCCTATTTGTTTCGTATAAAATATCAATAGTACCATTAGTGTTAAATAGGTTTGCTCACTTTATCCTACTTTTTTGGTCTCTACATAGATGAATCAGAGGACATCATTTGAAATTCAGGGAAAACATGTGACGGTGGCATTCTGTATGATATAATTATCATTAAATATTTATTATGTTTTGATTACATTAATGTCATATCACATACTACTGTAGGCCTAAAAAAGACATCTTGACATTTAGATCTTATTTTTTTATACTTATAATTTAAAAGTGAACTACAAAAATCATGCTTTTCAAGACAACCAAGAAAAAATTATAGGAAACTAATCTTCTTTACAAAGGATGTTTGGTTGAAGTGGTTTTTTCTTATACATAACTTGACATGCCTTTCAAATTACCCCCCTTCAATATGATCCATATTGGATAAGAGAGATTATGTAAGGGTTATACTACACTTAGTACACTTGAGAGACAATATATCTCACACTTGTTTTAGGATGCCAAAGAAAAATTGCTTATCTTCTAAACTTTAGTGTCACTAACAATATTGCATGGTTTTTAGATTTAGGTACCTATACTTCATGGTCCCATTTGGGATCATGCTAATAAAATTATTAATTCTATGTTATCCAAAAAGTTGTGGGTAAAATTTAACTACACATGTAGTTATTTTTGGTTGATTTTGGCATCCATTTCTTTCATATTTTAACTCTTTTCCATGTAGTGATTTTTTGGTTTACATATTAAGATGTATGTAAGATACAATAATTTAGCATAATAGATATTATTTCAAGTCTCTTCAATCATATATAAAATTATGTCAACAAGGGATCAATAAAAATTGGTATGCCCAATGTACTTATCTTCTTTGTAGGCAACTGGGGTTGATATCAATCATGTTCCTCCTAATACATTTTCAATCAAGGCACCATACATGTTGATATTCATAAATGCATAAGGGATGAATATAAAAATATTATATAAATCAACTTGGACAAAACCATTAAAACTATTATAAAAGAATTCATCACTACTTTTTTCATTATCTTCAAATAGAATATGGACTTATTAAAAATCCCAAATACACCATTCTTCCTTTTGGATTGAGATTTATTTCAGGGAGATAAATACTATGCTCTCATCAGCATTTCATGAAGTCAAATAACTTTATTTCACACATCAATGTATTTGTAAAATTTCTAATAAATAACTAAATTCAAAGGAACATTATGTATCCATGTTTCCAATTTATTATTACATTCATGGAAGGGTTTACTACCCCTTTAGAGGAAATAGTTGTTCTATATGAGATCTTATTCATTATAAAGGTCAAATATGTGTAGCTCTATTCATTAGAGATATAACCCAACATAGAGTTGGCCTCCTTAAAATTTGACAACACAATTCTTTATTTCATTATTCAAATTTAGAATCTTTTCTTCAATTTCAATTTTAGATGCACAAACAAACCCATTATTCTACTTAATAATCATAAGTTATTAGGAGAAAGATGTTAAAAACATAACTCTTGTGTTTTATGTTAAATATCCTCTTTTTCTATTGTAATCTCTTATTTGAAATGTAATTCTAAATGAATTCATATTAACCTACATTATGGTTGCTAATATCAAATATTATATATTCATATTCTTAACACATAACAATAACGATATGACGACAATAAAATAAAATCAACATTTATGATCATATAAATTCTATTTGTTAGTTTATATAATTTACAATTGATGACCCATCTCTCATTTTATATTTGAGTGTTATTTTATACACCTAATTCTAGTACAAGACCCTTTTACATTAGGTATGTTTCATGTTTTATCACATATGGTCTATGTGCATACATTGAGATATTTTTAGTAGACTTTCCTTTTTCTAGGCCTTATGTCATCATCCCATAACTTAGGTCTTCCTCATGGCTTGAATTTTTTTGAACACTTTTTTCATATAATAATATATCCATTAGATGAAAATTGTATGAAAACCTATGTATTGACTATTCATTTTCCTTTTTACAACTTTGAATGCTCTCAAAATGTCCAAAATATTATTTTAGTGTCTTTTCCTTAGTTAGCCCATATGACTATCCCCTTAATTTATGGGTTATTTGTGCCTTTATTTTCACCTTTTACTATCTTTTAATGTCAACTCATGTATATATATGTCCTTGAGGAGTACACATGCACGTGCACATGCACACACACACACACACACACACACACACACACACACACACACACACACACAATGCTTGGACTTTTAATCATTTATATTTTCATCGAACCCTATTATAAGCAGAGTCTCTCATGCTTATTTTATCAAGTTTTATCAAGAGGTCTTCGCATTTAATCAAAGGAGTTATACATTTATTTATTTTTCCCTCATATATCTAGTGCCAAATGCTTGTATCAAATTAAGTTTATATTAATAGCATGTAGTTGTATTTAATTATCTAGGATATGAGGTGAAGCCCTTTATCTCATGGTTGATATTTCACTCACATGCACGTTATGGCTCCATCTTAGTATGGAGGCCCATAAAATACTTGTAAGGTACTAGTGTTGAATATGAATATGATATTTGTCATATTGGCTTATTAAATTTTTATGACACCACTTTAGCATATAATTTTTATGTTAGAGATGTTTCTAAATTAAAGAAGATCCTCTTGCATATATAGTCTATATGGAGGTCTTAATCCATCTTTATAAAAATAATTGATACATATTTCACAACTACATTCTTACAAGTACATTTCTAAAGTTAATTTCTTAGAATAAAAATGATTGAATCTTTTGACAATCTATATTTTAAATTCACTGGGCAATCAATAATCACTTTGTTGAAGAATCTTTTATGTAAGATGTAGTGGATTCTATATATAATTTGTTTTCTATGGTTTTTTTTTTTTTTTTTACTATGTCATTGTTTTCGGAACCCCTCTCCATTTGGCATTCCAATCACTTATGGAATTCCCTAATCTAACTTAGAGATGTAACAAGAATATACTTAAGTCAAGTTTTAGTCGAATTAAATGAAATTTTTAGTTAGCTACCACCTTATTGGGCTACTCATGTAAATCACATTGCTAGGATTTGGTGGAATGCTAATAATGCTTTTACTTTAGATCTATTAAAATTCAATTGGTCACATCGATAAATGGAAACGTTGGATATAATTTTTAAGTCTAATCTCTTATCATAATTAATTATTCCACATCATAGAATATCTTTGAATCCCATGATGAAAATTTCATTTGACAAATACTTTGATATAACTAGTTATGCAACATTTGTGCCAAAAATATTCTTTTGTACATATCACTGTGTGATTAGATTTCAAATTTCAAGATGGGATGGTATTCATGATAATTATGTACAATTATGGAATTCTCTAGATTCAAATCCTAAATTACATCCTGAACACATGTTGGATGAGCTTACATACCAAGAAGCATTGTGGTGAAGAAGTCATTTTCCAACACTATCAGAATAATCTAAGGATGATATAAATGCCCATGATCATGATGGGCATTACTCAGATTAGTTTTAAATAACTAACTTTGGATAGTGGTATATAGATACTTTAATATAGTTATTTTTCATTCAATATATTACATCCAAAAAATATTAGATAATGGCATTTATTGTAGTTAGTGGTAATCAAATTTTGTAAGTGGAATGTTGACTCATTATCTGAAGCCTTGAGCATCTTTCGTATATTATACAGAACAAAGATGACTACTTTTTATACAATTTTGTATATGTAATGAAGAAGAAGCTTTCATTTAGTTTCATAATTGTGTTGTATCATCTCATGGGCCTCCCTAAATTTAGGGGCCAAAAATTGTGGTCTGCTAGGTTGGAAGTATGGTAGTGGTGGTCTATGAGGAAATCATTTTAAAAAAATTGGTGGCCTATTTTTATTCACTAAATCTCTTATAACTCAGTATGGGTTATGCCCTAACCTTACTATGGGTGATAAGGCAACCTACCATTACAATTGAATGGGATAAATTGCATCCCATATGGGCTCATATAATTTATAATGCACACGTCATACAAATTTTTCTTGTGTCACCTACTAGCATTTATTTTCACACACTGTCCATAAATACCAGTATGTCCATGCCTCTAATTCAATACATTAAATGATTATTTGATGGACAATGAGAATATCATGTGGGATTATTATAAATTTCACTTTTTTAACCCTCTCCTAATTCTATGGGCTTTGTACCAAATTCACTATTTTTAAAACCATGCCTTCATTTTATGGGCTTCCTAGCAATTTCTCTTTTTTAACCCTTTCCTGAAGCTATGTGCTTCGTAGAAAAATCACATTCGTACACCCCACTCACATGCACATAGTTAGTGTGTATCACTTAAAATCATTTATAAATGTAACTACCTTGTGCATGCACTATTTTGTCCATTTATACGTTTTGATGCATTAATTTTGATATGTTTTATGAAGGGTTTATATCAATTTCAATGAGATTTTGTACATTCTCATAAATTTTTGTTCATAGTTTCTATCATATTTTTCTTAATTGGTTTGAATTCTCATATTTTAATTTATATGTGCATTATTCAATCATTGTCCTTTGTACATTGTAGTATATGACAAATAACATTAAATAAATAAATAAAGTCCTTTATAATACATAAAAAATTGCATTCACTCAATACGAAAATTACATTTCTATTTCATTCAATGAAATGTTCTCCTTTTAGGCTGCTTGCATCAAATTAAGGTTACAATTATATCTAGTTCCAAATGCTTGTATCAAATTAAGGTTATATTAAGAGCATGTAGTTGCATTTAATTATCTAGGATATGAGGTGAAGCACTTTATCTCATGGTTGATATTTCACTCACATGCACGTTATGGCTCCATCTCAGTATGGAGGCCCATATAATACTTGTAATGTACTAGTGTTGAATGCTAATATGATATTTGTCATATTGGCTTATTAAATTTGTATGACACCACTTTAGCATATGGTGTTTATGTCAGAGGTGTTTCTACATTGAAGAAGATCCTCCTACCTATGCAGTCTATATGGAGGTCTTAATCCATCTTTATAAAAATAATTGATACATATTTCACAACTACATTCTTACAAGTACATATATAAAGTTAATTTCTTAGAATAAAAATGATTGAATCTTTTGACAATCTATATTCTAAATTGACTAGGTGATTAATAATCACTCTGTTGAAGAATCTGTTACGTAAGATGCAATGGATCCTATATATAATTTGTTTTCTATGGTTTCTATGTTTGTTTGTAGTATCTCATTATTTTCAAAACCCCTCTCCATTTGGAATTCCAATCACATATGGAATTCCCTAATCCAACTCAGAGATGTAACAAGAAGAGACTTAAATCAAGTTTTAGTCGAATTAAATGAAATAACATTCAATTGAAAAAATAATTCCTTTGTAATAAATGAAAGATTACGTTCACTCAATACAAAAATTCCATTTCTAATTTATTCAATGAAATGTTTTCCTTGTAGGCTACAACAAATGGCAAACATATGGGAAGAAATAATGTGCCTTGAAATGTAGAAGCCAGGCGAGGGTTGACTTGATTATAATTTTATCAAGTGGACTAATTTTCCTGACATTAATGAGGAAAAATTATTGGTTTCTTGGGTGAGGAGCACAGGGTTGATGAATTCATCAAAGGAGAATCAAGAAGGGCATTGTTCCCTATAAATTTTCATGTTTCACATCGCAAGAGAAATTTAAATTTTACTGGAAAGGATAGTAGGATCACCACAACCTCTAAATATGTCATTTTATTCACCTCATACTATAGATTACAATATGATTTATATCCATATGTTATTATGTTCCATTCATGTACATTATTTTTTCATTTTGCATGACTATTTATTTGTTCACCAAAATCATGCAGCTATTGGTGTTCATATGACCCTGATGACTTTCAAGAAATTGATGCCATGTAAAAATACAAGTCTTTAATGCCCAAGTTTGGAAAGGGTATTTAGCTAAGTCAAGGGCATATAATGCAGTTGTCATTGTCATTTCAGCACATGATGTATGGTCTATAGACCTGATCATGTGCTACTCACATACAATAAATTATAACACATAGACAATGAGCACAACTATTTCCACGACCAATAATATGAATAGTTGAATGGAAATAAATGTTTTTAAGCTTCTCACATCAGCCCCCAACTTAATGAATTGGTTCATAGGATACTATTGTTGGGAATGTCTACTGATGTTATCCATCTTAAACACTGAGAGATGGTACATGATAAACTTGTATTATTTAATGGTGAAACAAAGGGGGATGATTTCTTGAGCAAGGATGACATATACAATAGAGAGAGATTGATCAAGGAGGAAAAATACTTGTACAATGATGATGATGCAATAAGTGTTCGAGAGTGGGCGCTGACAAATATTAATAGGTTATTTTTCTATCAGCAATAAAATGGGGGAGAGCTTGATGGGGATGTGGAAATCCTCTTCATATTGGGAATCCAAATGCCATAATAACTAGAATGGTTGGAGAGCTTGATGGGGATGTGGAAATCCTCTTCATACTGGGTACCTAAATGCCATAATAGCTAGAATGGTTGTTGAGATTTGGGAAGCATAGCTTATTGGTGATGGAGGCAACATTTGGGATGAATGAAATGCAAGTATTGTGCCAATGTTTGTAAGAGTATTTGATAATATTGGTTAATCTGATGTTTGTAATAATATTAGTTTTTCTAATTTTTTTTCTTATATAGTTCTAATTGTACACATTGTTGGCATTTGATTCCAAACATGAAAGTGTGCCCATTGCATGGGTCATTATGTCTTGGTCATGTATTATCGACATAAGACAATGGATACAAATTCTTCTTCAAAGAGTGCATTTCAAAGACATTAAATGGACAATCGATGCCTTTATGGTTAATGATGTTGGTGAAGAGATAAAATCTATTAGGTGCATCATCATTATTCTTACATGTATCATGGACACCATCCCCACCTTATTCCATTAACTTATGTAAAACTTTATGTTATTCAGGGAGACATTTGATTGTGAGGTCTACTTATGCATTTGGCATGTTCATCACATGTGGTTGAAGAATCTGATAGCAAAGGTGAAATATGATGATGTAAGACATATGATGCTTTAGGACTTACGGTTTATAATTCATAGTTGTACTGATGATTACATGGATATAAGAGAGTCCAAAAAGTTTGTAGAAATATTTTTCTCCTCTCAACTCACTTTAGTCAAATACTGGGAATGAGGGAGAAGGCATGGATGTTAAAGGTTTGCACACTGAAATGCATAGTGTATCAGATATAGATATATAAGGATTAGGTTGTGCACTAGAATGTGTTACAATAAATATGGTAGATGACACTAAAAAATATCTGAGGGGGGCTAAAAATGTAAGTCTAATAACTACTTACAGTCATATTTTTTTGTATTTTTTGGCATTTCTAACTGGATGCTTTTCACTTTATGAATAGATCCAATATACTACTGGAGTTGATGATGTTGAGGCCCTGATATGCAGAGCACAAGAGGTGTTTGATAGATGTTGTGCAGTGGATAGAAATACATTAATTATGCCATTCTTCAAAAATTATATGGCACAAGTTTACAACAAGTTACAGAGCACAATGATATCAAATGCACAACACCCAATGCCTCATTCATTCCAAAAATGCATGGTGGGCATGGAACTTCCACCCATAGACAGAGAGACTTCATAAAAATATAAATAAACGTAGATATTAGAGCATGTCATAGGAGACCACACTTTTTCCAAACCCACCTCGTAACAATCCAAAATGACAATTTTGGGATGACAATCTTAACAGGGAAGTAAAGCAAGATAGGGGTGGACATAATAGAGACAATGCATCCTGATTGTAGCCCTTTGTAGGTTTCAATGATATCACAACAAAAAAAATGCATGTAATGAAAAATAAATACCTTTTTTTGAAGGTGATTAGTTCTCTTAGACTGCCAACATGCTGTAACATATTTTATAAATGTACTATCTCTTAAAAGATTTTTTAAATGATATTTAAACCCTACCTCAAGGAATGTGATAAAGCTATCCATTGTTTTAAATATAAATCAAATTTATAATTATTATATTAAAAAAAAATGTTACTAATTTTATATAAACAAATAATGCAATAGTTTTGAGGTTTATTTGATTGGTTGGTAGTTTTTTTTACCTTGTTCATGCTTATAAGAGTCCCTTTAGTCCTCTTTTTACAAATATTTATGCGATGATGGTCATCTTCAATTATATTAATTTTGAGATGGTGGTCATTCTTTATCCCTTAGTTTGAATATTCTTTTTACCTAAGCTATATGTGATTCCCTTGTGTCACCACATAAATGTAAAGATAGTACCCCTTAGGGGACTAGGATGAACTAAGATAATCAAATGAAAGAAAATATTACACATTGGATCATCAAGAAATAATTTAAGAAATGCCAAAAAACAATAATATAATGTACATCATCACCAACCACTCTTTTGGTAACATGACCGTTACCATTATGAGAGTGTCCATATAAATGGAATAAATTATGTGTCTCATACTAGTTTCTAAAAATCATAAATCACCTACAATAATGAAATGAAAATGTATTTCAAGATCACAAATTTAACCTCATGCCCATTTAGTAGAGTCGATGATTGAGTTAAGGAAAGTCCTCTAGGGCATGTAAACTATGTTAATAGATACTCACTTGCTCTTTTGATCACATTTTCCCATGTTGGATATAACCCAAATGCACCTTAGATATGTAACAATATTTGGATATGGCCTAGGTTAGGTGTGGAAATTTAGTGGATATGGATATTACAAAATTTGAATTGTATCCTACAAAGATTTAATAAAAAATTGAAAAATATTTAAAAAATAAAATAAACCACTCATTGATTATAAAGAGGCAAATCATCTTTTCTCTTAACACACACTACTCTTCATTGAAAACTTTTGAAGGGATTTGAAAGGTTTCTATAGCCAATCCTTCACCATGAATATTCTCTTTTATTATGGATTGTTCCACCAGGATAGATACTTAGGATGACACAATACAAGATAACAATTTCGTGCTCACTTATACTTGCACATAAATCACACAACATGGTAATCAAAACCTAATAGGTGTAGGGAAAAGGAAGATAGACACCAAGCTACTGACATTTAGTGTTGTATGGAAATAGTAATCTGAGTATAGCCTATGCAATATAACATATATCTAAGACATATCACGCATTATTCCAAAGAAATTTTGCAGTCCATATATTTTTTTTCGATTTACCTAGAATGGGATCCAATCAATCATTTCTCCCATGAGGTACCTTCACCAAGATCAAATCAATCATGTTCTTAAAAGTCACCTAATTTAGAATTTAACCAATTATTCCATGAGTAACCTTAATAGGGGACCATCCAATCATGTTCCCACTAGTGATTTAGAGGTAAAGTGAAGAAATCACCAAATATTCCCTTAATTGGCTTTGGCCTTGTTTGAGAACTCATTCAATGCTATGTTTGTCCTTTAATGTTCCATCTTCCCATAATATTTCCTTGGTTCTTGGGCTAGTGGAATTTTTCTTGATATACCTATCCCTTATACATTTTAGATACACTTCTTGGACTCATTAGGCATCTATCACGTCACTAGCATCCACTCTTGACTCACTTCTTAACACTGGTTTCAACCTACCATTCAATCTTCTCTACTAGCTCTCCATTAGGTGTATCTCATAGTTTTCAAACATCAATATTTGAGGTAAATCTTAGGAATGTGTCCTATTTTCATAAATGATCTCATATTACCCTATTTAACATGTATTTTATCCTTTCAGGTGTTCCATCCTAACTCATCATTCCATTTTATACCCCAAGTTCACAAAGATTACACAAGGCTTGTAGCATTTTTTAGATAAACCTCATTACATGGAACACTTCATAACTTAGCTTATAAAACTAAGTTCATATTCTATCACTCTTTATCTTTCTTGAACTTTGTTCTCTCAGAATCTAAAAACCAATGATAATGTGCTTTCTAGTTCAAACATTCCCCAATTAGGTCTTACATTAGGTCTTCAACCCTGCAACCCTGAGTTTCCCTTATCCCAGTCTTGACACATGCCAAAACTCCAAAGAATTGTGTGATTCGCCTATTAAATGGTAATTCTAAGCTTCATAAAAAAATTGAGGTTTCATCTCCTTTGTTAAGTACCTAACCTATATTTTGCCAAGAAACCCTATGTAGGGTTTGTACTTAGTACAATATCTTTGATTAGACATTATTTCAATCCATCATGGGACCTTATCAAGGTTTATAACAATGATAATAAACTCTCCAAGTATGTATTTGTTCTCATCCAACCCACATTATATCCTGCTATACATAGAATTCTGAGTCTTTAAACCACTATCTAATAGTCGTAGTAATCCTTGTTTATCTTTCATGAATTTTAAGTTCTTAACAGAGTTTAATGTCAACATTGGGTATTTACATACATCATTTTACCTTACTAATACTCCATTCTCATTTTTAATCCTTTCCAATCTTCTAATCTGAGTGCTTACACAGTTTTGGGTCTTTTACAGGGCTAAAATAGGGTTATAGCCAACTAGTGCCATACAAAGGTGGTATATCTCTTTAAATAACCTTAATCATTTCAACCTCATTACATGTCTATTTTTATCTGTATGCATAATTCAAAAATTAACTTCATCTTCTCCATTTTCTAATCACTCACAATGACTGTGAAAATAGGGTCTTGAATTACACATCCCTATGACATCTTTTAAGGGTTATATTTATTTTCTACAAGGTTCCAACTCCAAAGAACACTATCCAAATTTTCCTTATTCTCCTATCAATGCTATAATACTCCTCCCTCATTCTTTGTCCCCATACAAACATTCCCCTCTTCTTATTTGATTGTGAACAATGTCTTATGACTGTGAAATAGGGCTCTTGTTATCCCAAAATTGTGTACTGTATAATTATACCAATCTTTACTTTTAGATCAATAATTCCATTATTTAATATAAATTTATCTCATCAATTTAATATCAATTTACCACACAAGTATTTTCTCTCCATAAAACTCTCAGGCAATATTACAGGATCATACCTTGGTTTGTCACAAACTGTGAGCAGGGTATTCAAAATGGAATTGCATCTTCAAGGATTTTATCACTTTGCAATGTTTACTCAGCTATCCAAGATTATATATGATCCTAAAAAATTTTCACATTGAATTTTTATTATTTATTTCTTCTAGAACACTTGTTTAATCCTTTCCTTCTTGAATTTACTTACAACCTTCTCCAAACCTATAGACATACACATATAGAATCTATGTGTATATGGATTTCACACTTGAAACAATGTGAATATATATAAATAGGAATCCATAAATCTTACAAAAGACACAAAATGATGCTCAACTTATTTGTATTCATTATTTCAACATTTCATTACAACATGGTCTATCAATGGATTTGGTCACCTTTCTTGAGGGTTCGTTAGCATTTTCTCATTCTCACCTTTCCTCCCTCTCCTTGGAGACCTCTTTCTATCTCTCCTCTCTCTCCTCTACCAAAAAACTAACGTATAATTGCCTATGTAACAAATCTCAACATTGGTTTCTTGGTAGTTACAAAGCAAAATCCTCTTTTCTTGATAACCCAATGTATCAGTGAGGACTAAACAACTAATACAACAACCATACTAATAGTGAATGTTTGATCAAACTAAGATGTTAGTATTTGTTGGAATTTAGAATTTAACACAATGATTGACATTATCCTAACCAACTTTACTACAACAACTTATACTTAAATCAAAGTAACATTAATCCTTGGCTAAAACAAGTATAGTAGTCAAACAATATTAATTTCTAAGTCAAATCAAGTGCAATAGTCAAATAGAGTAAGTGTTCAACTTACCTCTTGAAAAAATGTTAATAATCAAATCTTTGCCTTCTAGTAGTCAACAATAAATAGAAGTAGTTCCAATCAAGCAATAGTGGCCTAACAACATAAGATTAGGCAAACTAATATTGGGACTTAACACTTTCCATGTCAAGAAAAAATGGATGTTTGGTTCAAAAATAAGAAGGTCCCTCACACAAATTGACACTCAAATTTGACCAACTTTTTAACTCCTATTGCTAAAACTCAAAAATAGTGTTTTCTAGCTTGATGCTCCTGCATCACTTGACATGGTAACTTATTATTTTCTATTTACTTGTTAGTTACATGTATGTATGTAGTTACAAACTACTAGATGCATGAAAATGCATTTCATTTACATTCTCTTATGCATTTTACTACCATATTTCATTTACATTTTCTTATGCATTTCAAATTACATTAGTTTTTACCAAACTCCACAAAACATCTTACTATGTTGATTAACTATAGTTTTTGAATTATTTTTGGAAATTACCACTAATTAATTTTTTTAGTTGTGTGGTAGGTGGAATTAATTATAAATGGGTAATTTTTTTGAAACATGATGGTAATTCCATAAATTCATATGGAAAAAATCAAATGTACTGGAGGAGCTAAATGTGGAATGACAAGCATTGCATGAAATCTTGTGTGTGGTGTTCAGTTCCATCAATTAGAGGGGGCTTGGAAGCACAATAAATTTCATGTAGCCTGATAGATTATGATGGGTGATTGTTCTCCTATATTACAACATGGTATATCCATTGTATCACATTATAATGGTGATCTATGAGTACATGAATTTATAGACATGCCTGACCATGATTTTTACATACAATGGTCATATGAATGGCCACAATGTGATGCCATTTTTATTGATGTGTGGGGTATTCCTGCTGCCATTTCAGCCTATCTAAGGCCCTTCTTAGAGAATTTATTTCCAATGAAGGTGTCTAATGATCCAAATGTCTATGTGCATGTAGATCAAGTATGAAATACATTCCTTGGTGCCAAACTACCATTTTGAGTGAATTTAGAACTATATAGCATTCAAAATAACCTTGCTCAGGCCTTCAGTCTTCGTCTGATGCAACCATATGTAGCATTGTGGAAGAGACACACAATCTCTCACAACATATATTTTGATCTCATCCAACTGGACCAAAGTATTTCAAGAATAGAACCATTATTTGTTTACACACATGTTTTAGAGGATAAAAGCAATGGTGACTATAATCCATTAGATGAAAGTGATGGTTTTGAAAGTGAATAGAATAATTTTATAAAAATATCTTTCATTATTGATAAACAATGTTTAGTCTTGTAATTATTTATGTTTCAACTACTTAATTTATTGATAAAGAAAGTACATATTTGTTTTCATATTACATATTAATTGCTAAAGAAATTACATATTTGTTTATCTATATTAGTGTTTAACTTTTTGATCATGTAATGTTTTGATGATCAAATGAATGAATAAATAAATGATTCTATGTTTTCATGTCCTAAAATAGTATTGGATTCTTATGAATGAAACAATGTCTTTGAAAGGACCTTGAGGCCATGAATATGTTGATATTTGTGTCAAGTTGCAGGTTTGGACAAGACTGTAGGTTACAGTTTGGTAGGGAGTAGTGGGGTGATGTCTTCAAGTTATTCAACTAAATATTGAATTTCATGTTGTTCCTTAGAGGTACTAACATCATAATGATCCTATGGTGACTGAGTTCTAGCTCCAACACCTCTTATATCTCCCCAATTAGGTATCCAAACTCATTACAATGTTCATCTGACATTATTAAAGTATTCAACCCCCTTGAATAACTTCATCTTTATTATGATGTAGCTACAAATCATAAGCACCTCAAATAAAATTTGGTATTGAAACTAATTTCATATAATAGTTTTCCATTTTGGATAAATCCTGCTAAGTGAGTAGTTTTATAACTTTCATCTATTCATTATGGAATATAAAATTTTGCTAAAACAAACATGTACACTGTAGTTAATCCAAATTATATACCTTAGTTTTAGTATCTAAGTATTCTAAGATCATAGTCTCCTTAAAAAACATGTCTTGCTTTTCTATAGTAGGCCAATGTGCCAGATCATCTAAATGATCTTGTAGTTGATAATACCTAAACAAAATATTAGCTAAGTGAATATCCGTAGCGTTAGGACCATGGATTTCATTGTCAATAATGTCTCCTCCACTAGAATGTCTCATATCTACTTCTCTATAGTCATAAACATCCCCTTCAATATCTAAATAATTTTCATTACTTCCAAATTGTATAGTTTTTCTTGAACTCAAGTATCTGGTAAGAATTCCTTGTGTGGGATTAGAAGGCCCAAGATTTTCATCTTTGAACTGAGAAACATGAATACATATTCAAGACACACTTGACCCTTTGAATATTAATGAAATTTTCAAAGAACATAATGGATGCAAAAAGCAATATATAGATGTACTAAACATATTAACTATACATCTATATTTTATTTCACTATATATTTATAATATCCTAAAATTTTACCCTTTACTTTAACAAAGAACATAGTTGCTTCAAAAACTATTCTAAATAGCCATTTTTTTGTAGAACCAGATAATTAGGTCTTAGGAGAACCAAGCCTACATGCATTTAGAACATACACCATCTTTATGCATTCAAGACATACATATAATATTTTACGAGCATTCGTATATAATCCATCCTATATGTTACAAGATCAAACAAGTTTACAATTAATATAAAAATGTCATGGCTCAAAAAAAGCCTATAAACTATGCAATTACCACATATTTTTCTCGTATTATATTTAAAAATAATCCACATGATTAGAAGAAGATATAAAAATAGGTTAGGAAGCCACTTGAGGGAGTTTAAAAGCCATGATGACATAAACCATATAATTATCAATAAGATTATGAATATTTGGATGACATGTATAAAGCTTGTGCACTATCAATTGTAAAATTTGGATCGAGCCTAAAAGGTAGATGACTATTACATGATCTATGCAAATGCTTATCAATATGATTACAAATATTTACATCTTACTTGGTCTATTTATATGTTCATGCCACACCTTAACTTCATTATCTATCATACCCCCTCGCATTTGATATAGGTTTATTGACCATTAACATGTTGAATTTTATATTCCTAACACAACCCTTAACATGAAAATGTTAAAACATATCTAGAAAAAAAAATTGGATCATTTAGATTCCAATACTATACAAGTCTACAATCTTTGATCTTCACTCCCCAACTTGGAACTTGTATAACTTTTTGGATCTACAATCAACTAGGATGACATCACCTCTATATCATGTGGATATAAATCTCCCATCCATCTGAGCCACCTAGGCACCCTGCCAATATTTAATCTAGTTTATATTACCTAGACCCCTGTTAGGATATAATCCTTCTCACTTAGACAACCCTACATACTAAACCACCAAATTCCTATACATGAAATCCATTGTGTCCTTTAAAATTGTAATTCTTAACTTTATAATCCATAGTTGTATAACCTTAAACTAGACCTTCAAGGCATCTCCATCCTCTTCAAACCTAATGAGGACATCAAAACATGATTTAGCATCCCTATAAAACATTATTGAGCATCCTCTTCAAACTGATTTATTCTCCCACAATATTGAAACCCTAGGACAAGGTTCTTGACAGTCTGAATAATCTAAGAAGGGTAAAAGTTGAATTCCAAGGTTTGTAAAGACTTTAAAATAATTGTAAAGGTTATTTTAGGATTATATGAATTCAATCCATCTTTTCCAAAGATCGGAACCTCACTCCATTACCTCTAATCATGTGTTCTATCCAATGTTTTCTTGACTGTGTATATAGATACAGTGGTCTTCAAAATTATGCACAACTATAAATAACTATTATGTTGTAAGTCATTAAAATGGAATGCCAACAACTTTAATAATTGTCCAAGGTTTTCATAGGCTTATCCTTTTGTTAAATTCCATTTTAGGGTTATGTATGCCCCTATTCAAGGTTACCCTTGCTTCTCTATAGACTGTGTTTTAGCAAACAGTGATCTGCGTGATTGTGAACTATGTTTATGAACTCTACACAACTTCAAACCCTTAAATCTCTGCAAACACCTTAGAGAATGGGAAATATGTTTATATCCAGTATTCTTGAGTTTCTACTTAGTTTATAATTTTTTATTTCATAAGAAACACATACTTAGTCCTCCTTTTCGTAGGAAATAGAGTTGTATTATTGAAACACAAAATATCCTTTAACAAAAAGATGAAATATAGTTTTCAAAGACTCTTAAAAATATGTTATATCATGTTACTAATTATCCACATATTCTACTAACCCACCAAATAGAATATTTTCCTCACTTAACATTCAAGACATAATTTGATAGCACACAAGGTATGCAATACTAAATCCTTTAGTCATCTTAAAATATTATGAAACCAACTCAAATAATTTGATGTTAATCTACTAAATATTTGAAATACTAATAGAAAACAAATGTTTACTTAAATAAAACAAAAAAATAATCATAAACTAGTTGTCACCCAACCTTCTTTCATTCTTTGACAATTACTTACATTGCTTTTGCACAAGAAATATAGTCTTTGTGTTCTTTGTTTATCCAAAAAAGAAGCATTTATCCATGAGTCAGGGATTTATAATATTTTTGGGATTCAACCCCAAGAACATTTATTACTCATTTGGATTTATCTACATCGTTTCCATACTGTATCAATACCCCTAACACCAAATTCTTGCTCACTGCAAACCAAAGTCATCTAAAGAGGTTTGTGAACAAGGTGAAGCACATATTGAGATCATTGTACACAGTGAACTTGTAAATGAACTTATTGGACATTATAAAACCTCCAATCACTTGGAAATAATTATAAAACCATTGTATGGTGATCAACTAGCATGAAAACACTTTTATACATGAATTGGAGTCAAAAACATATTGGTAAACAACCATTTTCCATACTTGTATAGGTCTCTTAACATTTACCTACATAAATTTTAAACACAGTCATTCATTCATTCATTAAAAAATTTAAATACACAAGATGAAGTAAGCAATTGGTGGCAAATAAACATCAAATTTATAGATTAAAATGTGAATAAGCATGTGTTTCAATTGATTTCCATCCAAAGTCATAATCATGCATCATGTAATACCAGACACATAAGTCACTGCACATAACTAATTATCATTATTCATGTATGGAATACTACGTCTATTAAGATACATCCAATTGGGTTGTGCAAACAAGATATCAAATTTTGCCTTCAAAATTGACAGATACTACTCATATATGGCAATTATTCTTTTGTTTTTTGATTGCATGGCCCTCACAGTCTTTGCCCTTGCATCACAGAGTGCTTTTGTGTAGGCATGGGCGTCTTGTAGATTGAAAAGAAAATTAGCATCCATCTTCTCATCCCTCAATGTGAGAAGTACATAGTATAACTTCTTGACCTCTGTGGTCTTGTTAGCTAATGTAGTTTCCAACTTGATAATCTTAACCCTTGCACCATCAAGACGCTGCCAACAACTATTTTTCCCTCTCAAGTTATTGTTTTTTTACAGCCTCTAATGATAGTTTCAAACCATGATGTTCTTATACACCCATTGCATTTTGGGATCTGATCCTTGTGAGAAGTTCTTCCATGTCTTTGGGTAATTTGGAAGCCACATTCTCTTCTAGATTTGGGACTCTGTCTGTAAAAAATATGATATATGTGAAATTCAATGATAGACTTCAATATTTTCAGCATTGAAAAGATAAAAACAAAGTTAAACATAAACGAGGGTCCATGAGAATATTCAAAAGCTAAGAACATTCAATCTTTCTATATTATGAATAATTTCCTTACACACAAAGAGACTTATAACTTAAATGAAAAAAATGAAATCATTATATTAGAGTATGAAATATTTACCTATGGCATGGTCATTCTGATATATTGGAGTGTTTCCCTATTCCTTATCTCCCCTCCTCCCTTGGCTTAGATCATGAGCCATAGACATCAACAGTTTTTGTGTTGATTGCCTAAATATACAAACACATGATATGAGACAAAGGAATGTTAGAGAGACAAGCCATGCATACAAATATTATATTACACTATTACCCACCATGGTTAGTTTTATATAGACATAGAGACATGCAAACATGTGCACTTTGTAACCAACATGTGAAATCAAGAAATGAGAATTAGGTATATATGTGAAGACTATAGATCGTTACTCGAAAACATCACCTACCATACATGAAAAAAATATATTATGAGTACACGAGAAAAGCATTGCATCATTGAATCATGCATGACTATGTAATACATCGGTAAATGCAAAGTAACCACCAAACCATTTCTTAAATCATACATAAACAAAAAGCTACATATCTAACACAAACTAGAAATAAAATACTTGTTAAATATCCTATCCAAATAATATGTTTCACCACACATCACACATGTCATACATATTATGCAAAAACGTATGTATAAAAATAATAGTGTTCAAGGTGGTAACTACAAGGCAATATCAATGCTCATCTCATGGCCATTAGGCTTCTATAAATGGACAAATAAGTGGAAGCAGTCAACCACATGAATGCCTGTATATACATGTCACCCTAAACACCTAGATTTGAAAATGTGTAGTTTATAAATCATGACAAAATGTAAGAGTAAGACACCAATATAAAGAATAAACTTGTAAATTTTGGTAAATAATAAGTAACTATCATACATCCTAAACACAGTCCATCCATGCCTATGACTACACCAATTCATCTCCACCAAAATCCTATATACAATAATAGTGTACAACACTATCTAAATATGTAATAGCAGGGTTGAAAAAAAGGTTGGGGGAATAAAAAAGAGTGCATATAATACATAGTCATTATAAGAATTACAATATTAATTTTTGAGGCAACCTATCATATGCACTTTCACTTGCTACTCCCCCCCAACAAACATATTTACCATTCTACAAATTTGTTTCTCTCAAAGGAATGTGATCGTCATCACTAGAATGGGCTTGAGGGTCATCCTTCTATAATTGGAATGGTGATTGTTTCAAAAATATCAATGTTAATATTGAGTAAGCTAAATTGAACTTACAATTAATTTCATGAAAACCAATGAACATAATGCATTTAACTTGAGGTCTATTGTTGCATGCACCTTGTTGTTACTCCACCCATTCTTTTTATTTCTCTATTTGTCGATGATATTCTCTTTGTTGAGTGTAGGCTTCCCTTATTTGTGCTAAGTTTTCACTCAAATCATATGCACCCATCTCATCATTGATAGATTTCAAGGCTATCTTGTTGAGATCACATAAATCAGACACATCCTCCCTAGCCAACCATGATCTTTCCAACCTATCTCTCTTGTTGGTGCTCTAATTTCTTAGGAGTCGGTCTATTGGCCCTCTTTCTATTTGCCTTTTGTTGATTTCTCTTCCCTTATGTTTACATTTCCCACTTTTAACATGCCCAAGGGGCCTCCTTAGAATGGGTTGTCAACCATGAATCTTATGATGATGAGTGTTAAGTCTATCTCATGACCAAAATGGATGGCCACCATCATCTCTAAATGTGTTGCATGGCCTCAATAAGTAAAGGTGTACATTCCACCTCTCAATACCCCAATCCTCAATTATGTACTCACCTACATATTGTCAATCAAGAATCATAAAGTAATAAACAAAATATAACATCATAAAACACAATAAAATGTTAAAAGCATGAAACAATAAACATAACATAACATCGTTAAATATAATCAAATGTTCTTACAACATTCAATTCCTCCTTCATTTCAGATTGCAAAGCATCTAAAATCCAATCACCATCATCATCATCATCAACATCCTCATCATTATTATCATTGATGTCATATGACTCCACCTCCTCCTGCCACATAGGTAGACATATATATGTGAGTCCAACTCCAAACATATATGGAAAAACAAACATGGTGATACGAGCATGTCAAATGAAAGAGAGATTACAACAAATACACACATTTATAGGGATGAATTAATTATGTAGGTGACCATTAGCCATGTCCATGTGGCTCCTCTCCACCCCTTCCAACTTAAACACAAAACAAAAGAAACATATAAAAATGCATGGTGTGTCTAGAGTATTCTAATCTTGAATGTTTTAAGAAGGAAGAAAGAAACATTACTTAACATGAGGAGCAATCAAACATTAAGGGCAGCCACAGGTTCCCATACATCTCTTGAGAAACAATCATTGGATGCTTCAAGGATAGCCTCTTCATCTTCAATCTGATCCACCCCCTCCTCCTACAGTATTAAAATATATATAACATATAAAAATAGGGATGCATGGTTCACAATTATTGAGCATGGTAAATGAAAGAGAGAGTACAAAAAGAATGCACATGTGTAGGGATGAAGTGATTATGCAGGGGACTATCAGCCACATCCATGTGAGTCCACTTCGCCCCTTCCAACTAAAACATAAAACAAAAACAACATAGAAAAGTACATGGTGTGTCAACATTATTATAATTTTGATTATTGTAAGAGGGAATAAAGAAACATTATTTAAGATGAGGAGCAATCAAACATTAATGGAAGCCAAAGTTTCCCTAATATCTCTTGAGAAATAGTCATTGGGTGCTTTGGGACACCCTCTTCGCCTTAGGTCTACTCCACCCCTCCTCCTATAGTATTAAAAAATATGTAACAAATCAAAAAAGGAATGCATGGTTCCCAAATATTGAGAATTTTACATATGTGTCAAGATTATTAAATCAAGAATTGAAAATACATAGACCATCAATAAAATTACATGTGTTATCCACTTGTTTACATATTTATTTATTAAATATTCCATCTTGCATTGGGATTGTACCCCTATTTGTTCACGGGTAGAGGATGGTTGTCTCATAATAGTGGGAATACCATCCCCAATTATTGATGATCTATATAGCTTCCTCGTTTCATCTCTGAGGGGGCAAGGGGGACATTTAAATTGAGCACTTGCATGCAATGAGGACTTCCAACCGACTTATTTCTCCTAACATAATGTATGTCACAATAAATTAGCATCAACAATAAAATAATACAACTCAAATTCACATTCAAGTACAATAGCTGAAATTGCACAACATTTTTTCAGTTTCAGCATAAAGTTCTTTAAGGCAATCATCTAGTTACCACTCATCCATCTTAAATCTATAGCAGTTAACATTCATAGTATTAGTTTCCAACAAACAACAACTTGCATTCAAATAAGTTAAGAATATGCTTTACAACACTAAACCTTGCCAATGAAAAGCTTATAGAAATCACTGTAAATATCACCATGAGAGTGCAATGGTGTGATGATGACTGGGGTAATACAACTAGTTGGAAACAAAATGTAATAGTCATGGAATAATTAGGGCAACTATTGTTCATGAAATTGACACCCTATATTGAAAGTATATATTACGAGCCTCCAACAAGGAAATGTACATATGAGAAGGCATTACATTTTTTTAAGATAGTGTAGCATTCCAAAGAAAATATAGTCTTTTCACATTATAGAAACACAACATAGCAATTCATTTGAAAACAATCTATATAATATGGGAATGCCTCATGTGGCAATTCAATGACAAGATAAATGAACCTTTGTTTGTAGTAGATGAGATAAAGAAAATGTAATGGATACATTACATTTTGAAAACAATAAAATAACCAAAATATGCCTATTGTAAATTTCAAACGTTAGCAATAATATTTTTGAAGCCTAAAATGTCAAGTCCATGGAGATTATATGCAAAAAAATTAATTTCAATTGCAACTTCTATGAAAGATGTTGATGACAATATTTAATAAGCTCACTGAACATTTTGAAAGGATACATCAATAATAATAAGTATACATTACATAGTACAATGGGAGTAAAACAAACATGGATTCACACACTCTTACTTTGTGGAAGTCTGCACAAACACATGAAATATGATAAGAATAAAACTTTCAATGTAGTTAAAATCACACATATATGATGACCCCATCACAAAGAATAGAGTCAATTTAGGCACTTACAAGCATAAATACACATGGAATAGTGATAAAAAAACACATAAATTGAAAATAGAGCTCAAGATATTAAATCTTTGATAATACTATAGAGGCTCCTATACACCGTACAATGAGAGTACAACAAACATGGATTCACACACTCTTACTTTGTGGAAGTCTGCACAAACAAATGAAATATGATAAATTAACACTTTCAATGTACTTAAAATCACACATACATGATGACCCCATCAAAAAGAATAGAGTGCATTTAGGCACTTGAAATCATAGATACACATGATATGGTGAATAAAATCACATGAATCAGAAATAGAGATGAAGATATTAAAGCTTGGAAAATACTAGAGAGGCTCCTATACACCCTGTTCTACCACGGTAAACAACTCTCTTCCTTTAAATTCATAATGCATATGACCCTGCATAAAAGAGCTTGTCCTTATGTATAAAAATAACTTATTAATAGAAATAAAATCCTGGGTGAGCTTAACCCTATGTATAGTGGGCCTTTGGAAAGGAGAAATAGGGCCTGAGAAATAGTAGGTATAGGTAAATTGAAGACAAATGTCCTTTTAAAGGATTTATTACAATATTCACTACTTTTATTTGCATTTTCATCAAAATAATTTATACAAAGGAGGCTTATGAACACATTGTGAATGTGCTTATCTAAATCATTTTCCTTTTTCCCCATACCTATTCCTGCTTCGTATGTTTTGGATTTTGTCTGTATTAATAAGTTATGGATTCAATTTTTTCACATTGATAAAAAACTATGGGATTTCTTTCCTTGTTCAACTTATTCAATGTCCACTTTCCATTTTATGATAACAAATATGAATGAATCTATCATAAATAAGTTAGGGATTCAATTTTATGTAGGGTCATGTGCACGTTTTGATATGGTAACGTTGATCTTTGATTTCTTTTGTCTTTTAAAATGACCATCTGTTAAAGGATATTCTATGTTTGAACAATGCAACTCTGTTTTCTATGAAAATGAGGACTGAATATGTGTTTCTTATGAGAAGAAAAACTTGTAAACTAAGTGGAAACTCAAGAATATTGGTTATAAACATATTTCCCATTCTCTAAGGTGTTTGCAGATATTTAAGTGTTTCAAGTTATGTAGAGTTCATAAACACAATTCACAATCATGCATACCACTATGTGTTAAGACAAAGTCTATAAAGAAGCAAGGGTAACCTGAACATGGGAATACGAAACCCTCAAATGAAATGAAATGAAATGGAAGGATAAACCCATGCAAACCTTGGACAATTATTAAAGTGGTTGACAAGCCATTTGAATGACTTACAACACAATAGTTTTTTATAGTTGTGCATAGTTCTGATGGCATGAGCCATGATCATTTTATTTGATGTCATTGTCTTGATACTTCTCTTATGTGTCTATGCCATTTTATGCAGGGTCATATGCACATTTTATGTATCCATAAATATAAATAGCCTAGAAATATGCGATGAATGACTCTATCAAAATGATAAAACCTTTGCCTTAAAATTTACCTCAACATTTGACTGGTGGAAAACTTGGGATTAAACACCAACTCTTACACCCTTATTTTGATCACCTCTGCTTGAGCTATCACCTTCCACCTTGGATTCAGTAGCGAGTGAATGGTGAAGAACATTTGTTTGGCCTTTTGGCTTGGCATTACCTGGTTAATAGTAGGGCCATAGGAGATTAAGGTAATTCTAAGAGGACATAATTATCAGGGTGTTAGGGCATGATAATTTGGCATTACTATGGAATGATTCACATGCCACATTGGGTCCATGCCACATGCCAAGTTGAGTGACACCTACATAGTCATAGTCATGATTGGCATGATGGTGATTGTCGATTGATGGTAATGGTGGCGGTAAATGTGATAAGGACAATTGTTTAGTAGTCAAAATAAAGGCAAATATTACCATCAAATTTAGCTATAGTTTAGCTATGATTAGTCATAATCTAGTGAAGACTACCCCCATTAGTAACTGATGATGACCAACATGCACCAGTTGTTAGCACGTGCTAGTTAAGCTTTGCTAGAAGAAACATGCATAAATGTAGATGGGTGGATGGCACCAAATGCTAATTCTCAAGCTATGGACGAGGTCATTTACTTCCCAAATACGCTATAGGATTTACAAGAGGAGTTAAAGGGGGGTGAGGCAGTTTGTCCTACATAGTGACTAGATCAAATGATAATCCCTAAAATCCTACTCTAGGCACATTGTGATACACAAGTAATCTATACTCTTCAAACCCTAAAGTTGTATGGATAACTTTCTCCTATGAAATGACAATTCACTTGCAATGAATGTTGCATGTATTCAACTACACTACCATAGATGGTAGAGGAGTAAGAGTGATCGTCACTGACTCCTTGATTGGTCTAAATATAGTCCAAAACATGATTATCCACAACATCATGGTCAATGACACCAACTTTGACCCAATTCACATTTTTCAATCCAGTAAGGTGTGGGTGGACCATGTCACCTCCTTTACTAGATGGGTTGGTCTAATTTATGTTTTCCAAGGATCCACAGACATTACGGTTTCAAAATGTCGTCTATCTCATAACCATTACAATATGTTGTTGGGGGCACAAGACACAGATAGTATTGATAAAAATATGTGAGTCACTACTTAAAATAACTAGTTTAGAGATTTACATGAATGTAGTCCTCACTACAGGTAAATTCTATGTGCCTACAGATCTTATTCGTGCTCTAACAATCAAGGACAACTACCATTGCCATTGCCATTATTTTTTTAGAATTAAAATTCCAGCAAAGACTCTGTTCTAATAGCCCATGGACCGCCTCAACCAGGGAATAGTCACGTGTTAGCCTTGGAATGGGTTTAAATAGAATATTATTGAGTTTTGTCTCTTGTGAGATGAATCTCTAGCGGTTCCTCACTATATAAAGCCTACGGCTTAATTAGTTTTTGTGAAGATAAAAATTATAAGAATCAGTTTATAATTAATTAGTTTTTATTTATTCAATTAAATTTTTTTAAATATATATTTTAATGATAATTGCAATTATTTTTTAAAATTTACATTATAAATAATAATATATTCTTTAAATATTATTAGAATATATTCTTTTAAATTGATTGTTTCCAGTGTTAATATGTGTCCCCTATAATAATATTGTATATATACTGTTATTTCAATTAATCTATTTTTCATTTAACCAATAAAAAAATTAAAAACATTTATTATTATAATAATTATAAAATTTATTTAATATTTAAAATATAAATAATAAAATATTACATATTTATTAATTTAAACACGTTCATATATATAATTTCAACATATGCCTCTTACAATTTATCAAAAATATAGCTATCATTACCTCTTCCAAAATGATGGCCTCATTTATTTCCAGGGAATTCTGTGCATGTAGACACATTTGCGTAAGATCTCTAAATAGGCAAATTTTCAGTTCATTGTGTTTCGGTCAAGACAAACCAACCTGATTGTTTGGAAAGAAGCAATATTCTATTTGGATTTTTTTTTTTTTAAATTATTTTACACAATCGCGGTCAAATGGCAAAGAAGTTTTACGTTCAAATTCCTGTACCAAAATGACCATTTCATTATGATTTGTTTCCAAATGCGTGGCGCTGAGCTGAGTTTTAGTCTTGAGATCGAATCTGTAAACAACCGTACCAGTTTGGGAGGTTGTGATCTGGTATATTTTTATTTGGAGTAAACGACAACGTGGGAATACCATTCCTGGTGTTTGTTCATTTTGTTTTTGTCGGTGGTGATCTTCCTTGTTTAGTAATTTAACAATTTACTTGTTAGGAGATTATTTCCTTAGGGCCCAAATTTAACAATCGACGAACTTTACTTTGTCGCTTTGACTTTAACTTCCTTCTGGTAGACAGATTATTTTAAGCTGCTTTATTTTGTGTAAGTAGCTTGATGAGTATGCTGGTTGAATAATACATTAAAACTCTTCAAACACTCATCTGTCGTCCTCTGTCAAAAGTAGTACTACGAATACCCTGTTCCAAATTGTGCCTATTTTATAATGGACATTTGACATTTCATAGAGTAGTCACATGCTCCCCTCCACAGTGCTCATTATCTTTCTGGACTAACACATCGTGATTTCTTTGCTTTTCTCTTAATACATAATTATCATTGGAAACATTTAAAACATGCTTCTCCGCTCGATCGCAAATGCTATCCACTTCCACTGGATCTGATATGTATTGAAAGGGGAGTTGCTTTAGAATGTTTTTCGTTATTTTCTAATATTTTAATTTATTATAAATTATTATTTTTATTATTTATTTTTAGGTCAAGAGAAATTATATTTTATAATTTATAGGTCTCTCTTTTTTAATTTAAGGAGAAAATATTTATTCAATAATCATAATTCATCAAAATAAAATTAGGGATATGTGAGAGATATCATAAAACTTTCTAATTCACATTTAAATATTTCATTTCATATTCTTCTAACTTTAATTCACTTTTAAATGTTCCATATTTTATCGTTGTAAAAATAGGGTTAAAAAAATCTATTCAAATATTACAATATGTAAGTTGGAACATGTTACTGTTAATATGGAGCCATTAATACTAAAAGCATATTTCTCTACCTTTAATTCATCTTTAAATACTCTATATTTTATAGTTATAAAAATAGAATTAAAATTATTTATTCAAATATCACAATATACAAGTTTGAACTCGGTAATATGGGGCTATTAATACTAATCTATTAAGAGTAGCAATGAATCAATTCACATGTCATTACATTTTTTATGTTGAACCGTGTATGTGTGGATTCAAACTACTAACCATCATTTAGCTACTGAATGATTAAGGATGCTACACTCTTTTCCCAGCTACCAATGTGAAAAGCATATCCTTTTAATTAAAATAAAGCCACTAACTACTTTATACCCAGCATTCACAGTTACAATAGACTTACATTGTAAATTCATAGACAAAATGAACATTAAACTATTTTTACTATTAATCAACTTTCACTATTAAAACAAGGACTAACCACTAGGTGCCCCTTGTTATATATTATTTTTTCTATCACCCTTAATGAATGCATTGGTTATAGTGACTCCGGCTGCTTGCTTTTCTAGTTTCCTCTAGCCTATGCCAATCCTGGACAAATGGAGCATGTTATAGGTAAAAAATGTATCATGGACAAGTATGCAAAAAAGTTTATGAAAAATTAAGGCTTGAGAACTATTTGATGAAATGCGTTAGAAGAATGTATCCAACTAGTAATATGTAGTTGGAAGGAGGAGATGGGACACGGATCCTATAAAAACCAATATAAATCCAAACTAATAAAGCTTGAAAGGGTCATGAGGCTCTATTTATGCCATAGAATACCTTCATAATTTTTTTTAAACTATAATGAATGTAAGAGGAAATTTTGCTTATAATTCAATTATAAGAAATAACTCCAATATCAAAACATTTCTCATGTGGGTTTCTCATACAATTTCATACTCTTTT
>JARHVA010009562.1:0-40000 GCA_037957365.1 Torreya grandis | reverse complement strand
ACACATTTGCAACAAATATAACAACATACTTCAAATCCCATAACACAATGTGCATGAGTCAAAATAAAAACAATATCCATATATATAATGAAGTTTTCAAAAAATATACATCATATCAAGATACAATCAATCGTGAATGGGCATCATGCCCTCACTCTCAGTCTCACTCTCCCCATTCGTACTAGTCCCATGATCTATTTTAGCACTCGATGGCCCCGCACCTTTTTGAGATCCCAAATGCCTCTTACGATGACTATCTTGCTCTTGTAGTTGACCATGCTCCTCATGTAAGTTTATATATCACCGCTTAAGATCCATGTACTCATCCATGATCCTCATGCTAACATAACCAAAATCGAGTGGAGGCATCCTATGCCTATCTAACTCAACCCTTAGCTCATCTCTCTCTCCCATTATCTTAGCATATGTAGTTCTAGCTATAGCATCTCTATCAAACAAATGAGCATAAAAATTGGCTGTAACTATCATTCATTCTATCTAACCCTCCTACACAACATCATCAGGTACATGTCGTGTAAGCTCTCAGAGTGTTGACTCAATGATGGTCTCCTAGTATTCATCATTTCCACTCCCTACACCAACTTGTGATTCATATTGAGCACCTCTAACTCCACCTACACATAAAATACGACGTTACATTACCTATATGCTTTGAAATGAAACTAAATAATCACAAGCTTGTACATAATTCAACTATAATTACTACATACTTTCCATCATCTAGACTGGTGTAGGATCCTCATACTCGAGAGCATCCCCTCCATCAATAGGATACAATGGATCCCACCGATACCTAGCCCACCATGTGGTATATGCCTCTGAACATCCAACTTCATCTACATCTAAAATATCTATAGCTACATCTTGTGCATCCAAAGGTAATGGTGCTAACTCAGCCTCAATAGGCCTCACACGAGATCTTTCCCTCACTAGTGCCCATCCACTCCTCACCCATACCCATGCTACAGGGGGCACATCTTGTGGTACCCAAAACTATCTAATTATGTTCTCATACTGAAAGTGCTCTTACACTCCAACCCAACAGTCATGTATCCAACAACTATCATATACCACAACTTCACTCCATCCTTAGCCTACCTAGGGAATCCTTTATATAACCTCCATACAATATCACAAGCCACCAATCTATCTTAAACTCATCTATAATGATCTATCTCATGAGATTGGATAGCCAATGTACTCATCCATTGCTCCCAAAATGGCCATGGTGGTGCCCACTCTAGCGTAGATAACCTAATTGGTTCAACAACTGTAATGTGTTCATAAGCCTAACAAAGCAATAAAGTATATGCACTCACACCACCACTGAATGCCTCTTATGTGAACCTATAAAGATTTTTGTATATGTGAGCAAGCATAGTCCTACACCATGAGAACATAGTGCCATATAACTCTACATTATGCATGATCCTATGAATCTTATATGCAATCGACACTACACTCTCGTACTCAACAACAAATGAAGCCAAAAACATGGCTATCCACTTCCAAAGATGTGGAACATAATACTATACTATAACTGATAATAACACAACACTCTCACTACCTCTCTGATGCATACCTGAAATTAAACCAATAAAATACAAGAATGCATTATCAAAATCATCAGCACCCATGTCATTCTGCAATGTCACACACTGTCCACTAACTAACAAATGCAAAATGCATTACACATCCTCTAGATTCATAGTAATCTCCCCTATAGGAAGTCAAAATGTACATGTATCTACATTCCACCTCTCATGTAGGTTTTAATTAGATACCTATGACACCACATTGTACCTAGGTCACACACATGACCCAGCATTACCCTATCTATGACAACTCTCTCATCAATAAATAATGGTAACATCCTCAATATCTCCATCACCTGACCCCTATGGAACTCTCTCATTCATACCTCACCCTACAAAAAACTAAAAAATAGTGTGTGTGTGTGTGTGTGTGTGTGTGTGTGTGTGTGTGTGTGTGTGTGTGTGTGTGTGTGTGTGTGTGTGTGTGTGTGTGTGTGTGTGTGTGTGTGTGTGTGTGTGCGTGCGTGCGCGCATGTGTGCATGTGCATGTGCGTGTGTGTGTGTCAGTGAACCATGCCATATAAATAGCCAAGCTATAGAACAATTGGTAATAAATTATAATCTCAATAAATCAAGCTTAGTGGATGACAATGTTGTAAAAAGGACACCAACATTGGATAAGAGCGGTAAAACCCTGACAACAGCACTGAACCTTGGATAAGAGCATTGGAACTAGTCAAAATTTT
Organism: Torreya grandis; assembly: GCA_037957365.1. NCBI lineage: Eukaryota > Viridiplantae > Streptophyta > Pinopsida > Cupressales > Taxaceae > Torreya > Torreya grandis. The sequence continues at coordinate 37,698 of JARHVA010009562.1, read as the reverse complement.
CCTAGGACACTTTAAAAAGCTCAAAAACATCAAAATTAGGCTTCTAAATAAGAAAAAATCATGCATTTTAGCTACTAACCAAGGTAACATCACCACCAGCCTGAACTTGGGTTGCCAACTTCTCAAACTATGTCATGGTAGGTGCTCATCTCCTTAGTATATCTCTCACTCCAAATCTCCAAATCTCAAACTAGTCAATACACAAATGAATCAAGAATCAATACAATTTTCTTATATCAAACAACTTTTTCATTCAAAGCAAAATACCATTTTGCCCACAACTTGAACCCTGTAACTCCATTTTTCAAACCATTTCCTTATATGGAATCATAAAAATGATACCTTCAACATCACATGAGATTCACTCTTTAACTAATTCATTTTTCTAATATGTCATGCACATCTCCATATTTCTATTACACCTAGACAAACACCTTGATCATCACCAATCAAAAATTGTTCCAATTTCAACAACTCAATCTAATCAATCAAACAACTTCTCAATCAATTCAAATTATACCAACCTTATTTATATCATTATTATATTAGTCATCACTTTTGGCTCGACCTCCTCTATCACAAATTTTTTCCCTCTCTCCAAAAGGGGGCATTATTCCTAATATTCCTATTCCTATACTTACCTAGCATGCCCATCCACTCTCATACATGGATAGACCATGGTTCTTACACCTCCAATATTTAGATTATCAAATTCATCTTAGATTGATCAAAATATATAGTGATTTAGATTACATGGTCACTCAGCATTACTCAAGACGTTTAGTGGGATACACCTTCAATTTATAGATACACAAGCTATTTAGATACAAGGGTTCAGATCATATGGATCCATAATGATTTTAGCTTATAGGTACATAGACTATTAAGATACAATGGTTTAGATTATTTGGATTCACAATGGCTTCAATATAGATTCAAAATCAGATGCCAAATTTAGGAGCATGTATATTACTACATGTCTCACACATACAACTTCATATAGCATGACATAGTTACAGGACTAGATAGCAAATTATAGGCATAGTACAGAACACAGTGTTTTGATATCCAATTTTTCACATGAGGCATGTCATGATAGGTCATATCACACATGGTTATATAGATTTTAAGATTATAGATACACATCACTCACATACCAGATTTAGGGGCATGGTATAGATGTTCATGTTCTTCACCATTCAAGATTATATAGATGGAATGGAAAGACATCACATTTTATTCTTACACATTGACTAGAATTTTAGGTTACACCCAACTATCACCAGGTTGGACCACATAGCCATTTGCATCAGTTGGTCCATTATATTATCCAAACCTAGACTACATGATTTTGTGCAAGACAGAGGACAAACATTGGTTTTGGGCCTCTGACCATTTCTTAGTTTTATTTTAGATATATTTTTCTATTCATAACATACAAATTCTATACACATATTCCAAATTACATGATTCTATGTGGGATAGAGGGCAAATATTGGTTTTGGGCCTATGAGCATTCCTCATTTTCAGTCAGATTCAGCATAGGAGGCAAGCATTGCTTTCCTTCTCCATGCTACATAGATTCCACCTTTAGATTCAATATAAGGGGCATAGGTTTTAGGGATTATTTCTTTTTCCAAGAACTATTCGGCTCTCCATCCACTTTCCTGGCCAGGAAGTGAGTTGTACACTTTGCAACAAATTCATCTTCATAGAGGTAGGTTCAGGTAAGCATTTTCTTTTATTTCTTTTATTCTTGTACTTAATTTCATTGCATCACTAGAATAAAAGGGGGGCATATATATACACCCTAAATTGGTCAAGTAACCACATATCATGTCTTTTCACAATCCTTTCATAGGAGACTTTGACTGGAGAATATGAGCCTTATTCACATTTATCCATGTCTTTTATTTTACTCATCTTGGTCTTGTTTCATGCTTGAGTCACATTTTTTTCTTATTCCTAATCATCCTGAGCCTTTAAAATGGTCATTCCACCTCAGCCAGGTCAGATTTCCCATGCTAATTCTATCCCCCATGTCTAAAGCCTGTAGGACAGGAGCATTGGGATTGGACTATAGCACTGGGCCCTAGGGTGTCCATTCTCAGTGCTCCTATCTAATGGCATTTTGAGCTCCAACAGTAAATTTATCTCAATTAATGATTCATAATCCCTTCTTAGCTTCATCCTTAAGTTTTCCTAATGTCATCCAAATGCAAATAAAGCTTCCAAATTCAAAATAAAGAGTCTCCTATATAAAGGACTACACAAGGCAGTTTATATCTAGGACTTACTACTTTGGCACATTACATAATTAAAATTAGTTAATATTATATATCAACATTATTATCACACATAAACTTGCATGCTTGGTTAAGGAGGGACCTAGGTGAACGTTCATTCTTGCATCTACTATGCACATTGATTATGCACATTCCCTATGGGAGAATTACATTTGATCTATGACCCTAGCTTGAGGGCTAATGTATGTAGTGATTAGGACAGTAGGGGTTCTAAATCATGTGATCTTACCTCCCCTAACCCAATTTTTCCCCTTATGCTTTTGATGTATTTGTTGTTTTGTGTGTGTAGATAGACCTAGGGTTTTGAGATTGAAATAGACCTATAGCAAGATCTATCAACATTCAACCTCCAAAATTTCATATACAGGCTCACATAGGGATAGTGGACAAAACCCAAAAAACTTAGGTCTCTGAGACAACAACGGCAAGAGAAGGACATTCATTTCATCATGTTTCTCCAGATAAGTTTATTTATTTCTATATGTAATTAATTTGATTAAAGTAATCAAATCCTATATTTTTACTATATTTGATTAGATTTTCCCCTTACTCCAGACCCTTTATTATTTAGAAAAGGAGAATAAGGAACTTATAGAAAAATATATCATTGGCTTCTACTATCTAAAAGAAAAATGGGGAACCTCTTACAACATATTGAATTAATTCACCTCATCATAAGAGTGTTCTATCTCTACAAGATCCTTCTTAACCCTGGTTCATCTTCCTCATTATCAAAAATTAGTGGGAATGGGTTAGGAGAGTCATGGTTTCCAGGGAACTCCATTTCTAATTTAGAGCAAATTAGGTGCAAGACCTTGTCATTGAAAATGTACCAAATAGATTCAACTTTCAACAATTTCTACATTTTTTCCTATTCAATCAATGGATGTCATATTTTTATTGAGGTGAAGTGTAGAATTGGAGTTGATTAGGACATTTTACAAATAGTTACATAATTTTATGGATATTAAATCTTGGCATGTTTTTACCAAAGGTATGGATTGCATCAAAAATCTTCTCATCCTTTTTAATAGTACCTACTCTCTCAGCAATTTGAGTGTGGACAAGGTGGGATTAAATCTATTTCATCTATGTTTGATTTTTAATCCCACATCTATTTTTTCTCCTCCAATCATTGAGAATAGCTTATGTTGTATCCCTAACACCTTCATCAATATCTTCATCTTAAAGGGTGTCTTTTTTTCTTTTTACACAATAGTATAGCTCCGTTCAAATGATCTTTCCCTTTCTATCATTAGAAACCAACGCCTCCCAAATTTTATCATCAACAACTATACTTGTGTGCTTCTTGGTGTGGCACAGATGGGAGGTTACACATTTACTGGATTGGAATGAATAATCTCTTTTATTTTAGAGTCATCATATGAGGTATACTGCATCATATTGTATTATGAATTATACTAAGGGAAATTTTCTTAAATGACAAATCTAGAAAATTTTATCATCAGAATATGTATCTTTAAAGAATTCTTATTTTTTTGTTTATACTTTTTTAAATTTCTGTTTAAGGTTAAGGTACACTAGGTTTGACCAAATCTTGCATAGTTTATCTCTTCACTCTTTTGAAAATTCCTAATTGTTATTGTAACTTGTATTCATAATTTAAAAACTCATACTCAGCAGCCCAAAATTTTGATCCATACTCAGAACTTTAAAATTACTCGAGAACTTTATCGTTACTTTAAAAATATATATAAATTCATAAAATAAACTGAGATAACATGTAAAACTCATTAAAAAAATGAAATTAATGTAGATAGCACAATTATGTCTTCTATTAATTTTTGACTAAACAAGAGTACAATGCTCATTTTTAGACAAGAAGATTACAATGCTTAGTTTTAGACAAAAAAATATTACAATGCTCACAGAATAGTCATAAATGCACTATAAAATCAAGTGCAACTCATATGTTGTACCTTGGAAGGGGAAGGTAAAGAATACTCTTCTTCAACATCACCTGTAAACATATCATTTTGATCCTCACCAACCCCTCTTGATGCCTCTCCTTCCCCTACCACTATCGCTTCTTTTGCTTTCCTCTCCAAATTTGTTATCTCCTCCTTGGTAAACATGGTTCCTTATTGTGCATTATTAGAATCAGTAATCTAATTTCCTTATGGATCAATATCATACAAGTCAATTTAATCATGACTATCTTGTCCTTCCACTTGTCTCGCATGAAGATGAAGATTGTACCACATAAGGACAAGGTCATTGAGGCATTGTGTTGTTAGACTATTGTGCTTTTTTGTGTGAATGGCATCAAACATGTTTTAATTTTTTTCACACCCATATGCATTGCATGGATGGGTTAAAACATGGATGGATATCTTCTCAAGATTTGGTGTTTTTTCACAATAATATTCTCACCACAAGTTTACAAATTGGACATTCATTACTTTGTAAGTAAACTAGTCATGCATTTATTAAATAAGTAATGAGACCACAATCAAAGGACTCAAGTTGAATTTATTTTACCTAGTTGATAGGTCATTATCCTTTGAATGCATAGAAGTGAAGAAAAGAGCCACTCCTCTACAGTCTTCTAAGTTTGTAGTTCATTGACAATTATGTCTCTTATGGCTTTGTCAGGGATCATCCTCTCTATGCATTTTTTAGGCCATCCATGACCTCCTCATCAGCTCTAAATGAATTGATGAAGAAAACTTTGAGTTCAAATATTAGGCCGCTACATGTATATATAGATGGGGTTGCTTGTTCCATCTATGATCAATTAGCCACCAAATAGGCTCATATTTTTTATTTGTTTTGCCCATAATAATTTACTATGGCCTCCTTAGTCATGTCCATGGACTCACACAAATACCCCATTTGATTTTTTTCTCCATCCACTAACTATAGAAATCCAACTATAGACTTTGACACCTGAAATAAAATAGTGCATAATTTTAAAATTAACATTAAGGGAAATTCAAACTAAAAAATAATTAAAAAATGATAAATATAAAATAGTGACGTATAAAGTTATCTTGATGACCCCATCTATGGTCTTTCTAAATGCATCATCAAAAATGATCTTCACTGCCCTTTCCCCCTAGTTTATCCTACTACAGGTAGAGTCTAACCACTGTGTGCTTATAAACATTTATTTAAGAGATCTTAGTGAGGTTGTATGCTCTACAATGTCATGGATTTTGTGGTAAATAATGTGGCTTCCAGTTGCACAATCTCCTTTGAATTGGTGTGTTCTCTCATCAAGCTTAGCACCCAATGATGATTTTAGATATATTTTGTGATATTTTTTACCCATGTCATCTTCCCTATGTCTTCAAGTAGGATATCAATACAATGAGCTAAGCAAGGGATCCAAAAAAATGAAGTGTGTCTATCCTCAAAAAGTCTCCACACTACTACATACGTTGTTGCATTGTTAATCACAACTTAGATTGTCTTCTCCATGCCCGATTTCATGACCACTTATTTCAACATATCACACAAAGTGTTTGCATTTTAAACTTGGTGGGAAGCATTAATTAACTTCAATAATGCCAAGTGCCCACTTAAAGCCACTATAAATTTAATTAAGGTGTGGTTCCTTCTATCCTTCCATCCATCAGATAAAATGTTGCAACCATTTTTCCCAATATTCTTTTATTAGTTCATCTACAATAATTTGTATATTTTTTACAATGTCCTTTAACATTGAGCCCCTCAAATCATGAGGATTGGGGGCCTTGAATCCATTTCCAACAATGGTCAATGTTGTTACCAAATTCTCCTAGTGCTGACTTTTTGCTACATTGAATTAAATGTTATTGTAGTACTAGAAGTTCGTCATCACCACCCTTTCATCATTTTGCATTTCCTAGTTCCAATTTGTACCTTCATGTGAAGGTTGGCCCTATGTGTATTTCAAGGAACCAAAAAACCATGTCTAGGTGAACCCAAACTATCTTCAATAGATGAGACCCATCCCCAAACTAGCCTTGGGGAAAAAGAGGAGTCAGAGGCTCCTAACTCATTAGAATCAATTCTTGTTGTACCCTTATTCATCATGGAAACAAGCCTAAAATTACATCAACTATCCCTTTTTTCCTCCTTACAAGCAGCAATGACAACAACCATCTCTCTTTGAGTCTCAAGTGGCACTTTGTCTCATAGACACACGTCATTACCTAGAATCCATTCTATGTGGTATTTGAATCAATTGACATGTGCACTCATATTAAACCCACAATAGTTTCATATGATGGATTTGTTTTGGGGGTTGTCATAGCAATTATTCCATGTAGGGAAATCAAACTTCTTAGGCCTATGGGAACTAAATGCCATTTTTAAAGTTGAAACCCTATAAAACAAACATAATTTTTTTACAATGTTAGGTTTTAGCATTTGTAATCCTAGAATAACTAGGAAGAAAATGGGTTTTTTTTAAAACCCTAGATGCTACTGGACTTATTAGCTCTCAAATATGCACTTCAATCCATTCAAAAATTTATGAGTCTTTCTTGTGTGCTTTCATTTGGCAATCGTAAGAAAATGTGGAGGCTAGAGATTTATAATTCAAAGTGTTTCTAACAAGCTACAACAAATATATTGAAGAATATCACACCGTACAATAGTCTAGTTACAAGAAAATATAAAACTCAATGATAGCTTTTGGATAGTTACCTTTTTTCAATCCTTCTCTCTCCTTACCAAGTTGTGTATGTATAGCATTTGGATAGTTTATAACTGAAGCCTAATGCTATATTGATCTATATCAAAACCCAAAATCCCTTATGGTGTTTGTGACCAAAATGATGGATGCAGGCTATGATTCTTCATGTGATTAGAGGAAAATGATAAAATCTCTAACAAAAAGTTATCGAGTGGAAAATCATGATAGAAAAATAGCAAAATAATGTATTTTTTACCCTATTCATCATGTTCTTCCAATTTTTGGGTCAATTCCCATTATCTGTAGTTTTTGGTGAGTAACCATGATTAATTAGTTATTCATTGAAAACCATGATAATGGGAATCAACCGGGCTTGTGGTAAGTTGGCTGGAAAACCATCCTCTTATAAAAAATCTATGTACCTATAGAAAACCTCTAAGTACCCATGGGTTTTAATATAGATCTTGTACTTTTGAGACTTGATTTCATCGTTCCTTAATAATAATGTAATTTATATATTTCTTTATGGCTACTTGGGATTTGATATAGTTTAAGAAGATTATTTATATGGATTCATAGCCAATTATTCTTCTCTAGATCTTAAAACATGGAATGTCAACTCCTATTAAATGCTACTAAATTAGGGTCAATCAAGGGTTGTTTTGCACTTGGAATATATTACTAAAATGGCGTTCAAAATACTCAACAAAGTCATGCATGAAAGAAAATGAGTTTATTATATTTAATCATGGAATTCAAAGTGGCCTTAATATAAATTTTGGAAACATGGCTCCTTCATAAATCTCATCTATATTTATTTATGATAAGCTATTTTCTTGATAATAAATATAATTGCACTTATATTTTTAATTTTTAAATTAAACTGAGGTATTCTAATCAATGATTTTATACTTGACAATCTTATGTTCAAAGGTAACAAAAATTAGATATATCTTAATTTGTATGCCAATGGAAAATGGTGTGTTCTTTTTTTTTTTTTTTTTGATAATTTAAATTTTTTATTGATATGAAAAAACCAAGAAGGCAACTTAAAAAGACAACAGGACGCTAGATTTTATCAAAAAAACTAACTTACTAAATTCCACCTTGAGATTCTTCTCTATTTATACTTTCTAAAAAGAACAAACATTCTTTTAGCAAGTTCAAGGAATTTGCATGCAAGGCTATCTTTTAGGAAAAAATTATAATAAGGACTCATATGCATGATGCATGCAGTCCAAAGAAAATTAATTAGAAATCCATGAAATATTTTTAAATAATTTCTTCTAATTATTTCATCTCCTTGTTCCTATAGATACTTTTCATGTTTCCTTTCTCATCTTTTGAGTGGGATTGAAACCTGAAGTTTGCCAGCCAATCCACTACTTGATTTCCTTTTCTCAGGGTATGGTTGAGATTCATTCCTTCAAAATAGTTCTAATTTTTTTTTTCTTCTTTGATTAACTATTTAATTCTCCAATTGAGTTTATTTTTATTGTCCATGTCTCTAATGACCATGAGCGAACCCCCTTATATCATGATATTCTTAATCTTTTCTTCTAAAGGCAACTTCATCCCTTGAATAAGGCCCTTAACTTTCTCTATATCATTTGTGTTGATTCTTTTATAGATAGTTGTATATGCTATAACTTGACCCTTGTGATTTCTTATAACCTCCCTTGCGCATGACTCCCCTAGGTTGTGTTTTGATGCCCCACCAAAATTCACTTCATAAAACCCCTATTTTGGAGGTTCCCATTCGACATTTTTTTCTTATGATTTATTTTTCCTTCTTTTTGCTTGGTTTCATAGCATCGTAGATATTTCTGATCATTCCCCAGGTTTGAGGGATTTTAATTTTCTATGGATTATCCTCTTTGTTCTTCAACTACTTTGAGGTGAGGGCAATATGACTGATACAAACTTATAGTTCCATCCAAACTTTATCTGGGGGCTTGCGCTTCCCATTGTTCGTAAAGATTCTAGTGTTCCTTTCAATCCAGACTTTCCATATTAGAAGACTTGGACCCATTTCCCATATGTAAATTAAAATGTTTAGCTTCTTATTGCACTACCATGATTTGAGGTGATATGAGAGATTGTAGTTCAGAGTTTAATTCAAGTTATATTTTTTAGAAACTTATTCCAAAGGATCGAGGTATAGTTAAAATGAAGAATGAGGTGTTGAACGCTCTCTTCATTATTGTATCATAAAGCATAATATGACGGTCCTTGGAATAGTTTATTTTTAATAATTTCTCCTATTAGAATCTTTCCATCCCTAGAAATAATCCGAATTCTACTCCATTCAAATTTTTCTAAGGCACTAAGATGGGTTACAATCTGGCCTTCAAATCCTTCTTTTACTGAGTATACCCTTTTACCCTTTCTATTCCAGTTTAATGAGTCTTTTTTTTTAGCTCCAAGGAACCCAAAAGACTTGAAAAATACCATTTATAATCTTTTGGGCTTCATTTTATGTTCCATCTACATTTTGGAAAGTTTTCCAAGTGAAAATTTTATGCTCTTGCTTTGTTTTTTTTGGTCCAATAATCTTCCACTTTGTGTCCCCATTGCCTTATACTTTATTCCCTAATTCCATCTAAACTTGTATCCAGTCTCAGGGGATTTTAAATGATCCATCTGTCCTCCCAAAATTCAGTTGTTTCCCTAGAATAGTCCTTTCATAATAATCCCTCTTGCTTCCTTCATACTATTCAAAATGGTGGATATGTTAGGGAGCTCCTTTTCCATGAAGATTATTTATAGGTTCTTTTTGTCAAGGCATTTTTTCTCTTAGAAAGTCACTCCATTTTGACAAAGTATGAACTACCATTCTCCAAACTAGTTTGGCTATGAAGGCTAGGTTAAACTTGTTAAGGTTCCTTATTCTTGACCCCATTGATTGATTGGTTTTTAGATTTTTTCCAAGGTGAGAAGAGGTAATTTGGATTTATCCCCTATTCCTTTCTAGAGAAAGTTTCTAAGAATTCTATTCATCTCGCTCAGGATTGTTGAGGGAGACTTCAAGAGAGAGAACCAATAGATTGTTGTGGCCTGCAAGACTGTCTTTATGATTATGATACGTCCTGTATATGTTAAATGTTTGCCTTGCCAATTACTTAGCTTCCTCCTCATCTTTTCAATGATTTTTTGTAGAGCTTATCCAATTCAATGCCTTTGAAGAGAAGGAATCCTAGATAGTTACTTGAGAAAGATACCTTTTCAAAACCTAAGATCTTGGTGAGAAAAGATTACATATTATAGGAAAATTTGATAAAGAAGATGTTGAATTTTTTTCTATTAATTGATTGAATTGATGATTTTTTGTAGATCCACAATATATCCATTATTTATCTGACCTCTTACTGAGTTAGGTTAGTGAAAATCATAATATCATCCATGAATTAGAGATGAGAGTGGGCATCTTCTCAAGTTGTCACTTATAGCCCTTTGATCTTGTTTTTGCATCTTAAGGATTTTATTTGTCTTCCTAGGACATTTCACATCATGTTTAAAAGATAGGGGGAGATAGGGTCCCCTTGTCTAAGCCCCCTTGAGAATGAGTAATACTTTCTATTTTTTTATGAGTGATACTCATTCAACCTCACCTTCATAATTTATACCTAATTTATGAGTGATACATGGGTGAGTTACAACACAATTATTGATACAAAAATAGCATAGTTAAATAGCATAAGAAGAAGTCAGTAATACTTTCGATGTTGGAGACCTAGTGTTAAAAAAGGATTACACCCAAGACAAAGAAGGAAAATCCACTCATAAGTGATAGGTTCCTCACTAATACAAATACATGTGGAATCAACCAAACCCTCAGCATGAATGTTCATTCATTATTTGTTACATAAATTACTTTTTCTAGTAACCTTATCTAGGTGTATACTTATAAAGATGAGAAAATGGTTGAGAGTGTGTTATTAACCACTTAGAGTCAATTATATTATATTTTGTAAAACTATAGTAGTATATCCTCATGTCCCCATTAAAATTTTACCTTATCTTTTGATTATGTTTCATTCATGCATGCCATTTTACCATCTTCCCTTATACATTTGTTCCATGAGCTAGGATAACCTATAACTATCATTTTTCTCTCAATAAGCTAGGAATCAAATAAGGTCAATAAATACAGCCTATATATACTTGGATGAGTTGGTAAGGACAAATGATATATATATCTAGTATAGGTTAACATACATCTCAAATGTCAATAGTAAAGGGTTCCAAATCTTAAGCCTATGACATAGGGATATAGATCTCACTAGAGCTCAACAAAGGTAAATGATTTTAACTATAATTATAAAGATGCAAGTAAATTAAATGATTATAAATGGGTACAATTGGATTAAATTATGTGTAAGTGATTATAAAAAAATGTAAGTTGCAATGGTCAACCAAAATGGGGTTTATGCAATATAAGGTGATAAATGGAAATCCTAAGCAACCATATATCTACATTATGATTTTTGGTATACATGGGAGCCTAAGCAAGGATACACACATAAATCCAAAAATCAATAAGTAACTTATAATATACTAAATCAGTAAAATAAAGAGTGTAGGGATATAAATACTCACCTTGGGGTGAACTCATTGATGTTTCAATCTCCCATTTTGGATCAAGTGGGGATTTTCAAGAGATTTTTTAGGTTTATGACCCAAATATCCTTAAGATATCCCAATGACTTCTCTTATTTATCTTAAATAAAACCACTAGACAATACCTCCAAGATAACATTCTAATTCATTAAATCACATAAATATATCTATGTTTAGAAATTAAGTGCAATAAAAATGTATGATTTTGATATATATATATATATATATCAAAATCATACATTTTTATTGCACTTAATTTCTAAACATAGATATATTTATGTGATTTAATGAATTAGAATGTTATCTTGGAGGTATTGTCTAGTGGTGTTATTTAAGATAAATAAGAGAAGTCATTGGGATATCTTAAGGATATTTGGGTCATAAACCTAAAAAATCTCTTGAAAATCCCCACTTGATCCAAAATGGGAGATTGAAACATCAATGAGTTCACCCCAAGGTGAGTATTTATATCCCTACACTCTTTATTTTAAGAATGAAATATTACCCCTATGTATATAGTTCCAATACTTAAAATCAACCCTAAATGCTAAGCTGATGATATTTTCCATGTCGATATAGTTGGAATATATCAACTAGAATAGTATGATATTAGCTAAGTTCATATAGTATAAATTTAAACTCAAAACTATATGAGGATGTCCACTAAAGTATATGGAGGGCTTAAGCATGAAGTAGATAGTATTAGCCATGTTGATACCATAGGAAATACGAAAGCTAGCAGATCTAGATGGAAAGTAGATGGACAGGAAAGACATATAAAGACATAAATGAGATGAGACTGATAGTAGTGATGGTATAATAGGATATTATGAAACAATATCTCATATAGTACAATGATCCAATCCCACCCCATTCCTCGTTAACCTTTTAAGGTGTGCACCCAAGGAATTTGATGCATTGACAAACCACTATAAGTGAAAGTGTTAATAAAGTGATAAATTTAAAAATATTAGTTATATACAATACACATAATGCCATTTACTTTGTAAAAATTTGAAACTTCAAATATATGATGGTATTACATACATACCCAAGGTGGTATTACATTACTATTTAAAATTCATCTTAAAACTATATTTTTGTGGTTCAATGTATTGTCAGCTACTAGTACTTACAGTCTTTTACTTATATTCCCATGGATGAATTAAATAAAATTGATACCATCTATACTAAAATATATTTTTAAATTTATACATAATTATAAATTACATACTATTCCTATCACATATTTAGAGCTAACTACCCCACCTATAAGGCAACATGAAATACTACCTAAATTACCTAAAAATACAAATATTCATCAACATGTGACATATATATTATTTTACCACCTTCAATTATGGTCCCCACAACATTATTTTTTATGGATTCAACATCCCAAGTCGTAAATTCTAGAGCTAAGAATCCAATAGTGCCTAATCATCCACCTTTGAATATTTTTTACAATTTTTTCTAGTGGATCATATCCAAACACCTATGTCAAGTTCAATTTCACAATGATATATCAAAACTAGTAAGAACACTTTTCAAGAGGTTTAAATGACCCCTTATGCATACTAACCCCATATCTCTATTTGGTATGATGATATGGGTAATTACAACACTCATGAATATATTTATAATACTTCTACAAATGTATCTGACTCTTTTAGTCTAGGATTTCACATTATAGATGAGATCATCAGTTAGTGATGCTAACCTATATCTTGTGCTTCATTGATACATCATTATTTTTGATAGTTTCTTATTTTAGATAATTATTTATTACAAGTTTTTTTCCTTTCATTTTCCTCTCTCCCTTGATTTTTTTCTTTTTTTCATCTTTCTTCTATGTTTGACATCTTGACCCTTGTATTTTATTTGCATTGACATTCTTCTATCCACTTGCTTTAAATTGATTTATATGTTGAATTGGCCTTGACCCTCAATTTTTTATCCCATTTTAAACATTTGTATAGACTTCCTAATAATGAAAAAACACACACACAAGTGTTCATGCATGCACATGCACATGTGCACATTTCTCCATCTTAGTGTGCACTGAGTTTTGAGGGAATTTGTAGGTTTTTTCAAATTTTCCTCTTCTTATTTCTTCTACATTTTGACCAATTGGATTGATTTTTTGACTTCCTTATCTTGCTTGATTATGCCCATTGGATTATATATATTTTATTTATTATGTTAAGTTGAATCTTATTACATGTTCCCCTTGGGTTTATATTTATCTGATTTAAATAATACTTGTATAAAATTATCAAAAAGGAAAAAATAATAGAAAACTTAAAATTCAGAAGCTTTATTGATGGATAAATATCATGCTTATCTGTGTTTGTTATATGATTTAGATATACATGTTACATATGTGATTATTGTGATATTATTAGAATGGGTGATATGTAGATAGTTAATATACATAATATCATGGACTTTCAAATTATATGTTGTTACTTTCATTCAACATCTCAACAAGGATTTTCACATTGGTGGTATGCTTTATGCTATGGTAATATTTCAATAGTAAGATTACAATGATATCTTTCCTATTTTTCCATTTATCATATACAAATACTTATATGGTGTGAGACCCCTATTTTCATAGTTCTTACTTTTGGAAATTTTATTATTATACACATTTCCTAATATGACATTCTATATATGTATTGAGACATGAGATGGTATTATTACCTTATGTTTGAGACAATGTATTTTATATGTGTGATTATGTTAGTTTACTTATGTTATTATAGTTCTCCATTATGATGACTATTATATTTTTGTACAAGTAGAGATATTGTATCTTAAGTATATGAATGATTATATGATTGGAATGAGTATATTACCAATGAGATCTTATACCTTAAATATGTTTGTTAGCATTTTGTATGAATTGAGATTATTATTATTATTTACATTATGTAACTTTGGTTATTTATAATAGTGAATTTTATGTGTGAATTAATGTACAAGTGATAACATAGTTAAACAATGGAATTGGGACTATACTAATCATGAGTGCATCATTGGTATAGTGGTTTAATTAATACTTGACTTCCTAAAAACCAAACCCAATTTTGGTGTTGTATTTGGACCTAGTCATTAATTGTGAACTCATTTCCCCTCTTAACACTATTCAACCTTATGAAACTATTAATATGATTTTTTCTAAACTTTGAGAGTCACTATAACATTATTATCAGTAAATAAAGTAAATGTTTAAACCACATAGTGGTCCCCTTGACATAAACTCAAGTGGGAACTCTCAACCAAGTTTTTAAGTGGCTATAAATAGTTTTAGAGGTAAATGTTTTTGTATTTAAGAGCCTAATTGACTACAAGTTGGAGTAGGACTTGTTTTGAGTGTGGATCAATTTATAAGATATCCCATTTGCCAATTTATGGCATGGTATAGTGGTAACATTAAGTACGCATTGGCTTACCTTCCTTTCTTGCATGGGTTTGTAAGAAGAGTTAATGCTCATATGGATTTTTTAACCAAGATCCCAGGAATGGGAAGGGTCACATGTCACATTCCCATATTAAAATGGATATGAGTGCTTTGACTATATTAAGAAATAAATCCTTCTTTGGAATTACTTTTTTTTTCATTTTCAATTTGAGAAGTGGGAGGAGAGTTAGAGGAGAAAAGGAGAATTTAAGGGAAGTAGGAAGAGACTTTGTCTTGTGAGGAGGTTAACCAATCCAACCATTTTAAACATAATTATATTATGTTTAACCAAGTAAATAACCCAAGTTATGCTTCCATATTCCTTTGTATTTTTTTATTTATGTTATTAATTTTAAAGATAAGATTTTCCCTTTTGTTTGATTATTTTTAAGAGGTGTAGGGTTACTCAACCTACCCCATTTTCACCTTTAATTTTCATGGTTGTGCTTATGTCCACCATATAGATTTTATTTCCCACTTGGCTTTTGAAAATGCACCATTCCTCCTATTTTATTTTTTATTTTTAAAATCCATTTCTTGATTCATTTTGATGTCATTAGGTTACCCATTTTGGAATAAATTATTTTTATTCTTTTTTTGTAGTGGTAATGGCTAGTGGAACTAGGTTTTCATGCCCTCATATGTGGTTCTTATTTGTGTAGTGGTATTGGATATTGTAACTAGGTTCACATGCCTTCCTATATGGTTTTTTGGCATGGTTGACTAGGTTAATGTCCTCCCATGGCTAAGAAAAGTGATAAGAAAAGAGGGAGGCATCCCGGCATACTCCTTCTCCCTAGATGAGACTTATTATGTTGTAATGTTATTATGGCCACCTTTAATATTATTATTTTTTAATTTTTTATTTGTACATTATTGAATGCTTTTTTTTAGGTAATATAAGTCTCTAGTGAAATATGTGCTAGTTAGCCTTCTAGTTGAATAGCCTAGTTGAGTGTTTTATCCACCAACCAAATCTCATCTTACTAACCTTGACCTAACTCATACCTTGATTTCCATTATTATTATATATGGGATTCCCAAGCTCAAGGTTGGGTGGGGTAGTTGCCTTATGATGTAAAATAGATGGGAGGTGAAGCCTTCCTTTGGTTAGCCTTGTATGTTATATGTGGAGCATACATGAAGAATTTTTATTTCAATGAATTTGTAATTATTTGTAAAAAAATGTTATTTATTATTTTGAAATACATTATAATGTAATATTTAGCTATAATTATTTTGAAAATATATGAAAGGAAATATGATGTAAACTTCATGATTTTTCATGCTTATTACCTCATAATAGTATTAGTTGAAAGAGAAAGAATAAATAACAATGTATTTAAATGGAATTGTAATCATAAATCTTAATTAAAATTAATTCTCATGATACTTTATTTTGTTGTATATATTTAGTTATGAAAATTAATGTGAAAAGTTAGATTTACATTCTTTCATTTCCTTGTTCCTAGATATTCCCTAAAGAGGCTAATTGGAAATTATAATTTTTGGGTAATTTTAACGCTATAAAATCTTATAAATTTTTATTTTCAAATATATTAGGATCCTTATGTAAATTTATACAATTCACGGTACAATTATAAATGCTATGGGACAAACCATTAAATAAAAAACCTTAATAAAATAAAGCAACTTCTATCAACTAGTGGGTGATCAAAACAAGGTTTATTTGAGCTCAATAATTTTATAATAAAATATAAAAAAAATCTTGACCCAACGCAATTCATTTCATTAAATTTTGGTCTACACTTTTGTCATGGTAAAATTTTACTCATTAAGGCACTTTTCTAACAGACCCTTTGGAAGGGCACAGAGCCTTATTTTTTAGGGTAGGCTAAAAATGGGTCAACATTCACCCATGTGACCACATGGAAAAAATTTTAGGCCCTAAGGTTTGGTAATTAGTTACGAATTCATTGGTTTAATATTTCATGTGATAAATCACTATTGCAACATAGTGGTCATGGTAACCTTGGTGGTTGGGGACTATGTGGCATTAAAGACACATGCTTTGAAATCCCCAATTGTGGTTGTCTAAATCCATGGTGGTGAAAAAAAATTTACCACCACAAGGTAAAACACCACTTTTTATTTTATTACATCTTATATTATTATATTAAAACCTATACATTTTCTAAATTTTGCACCCATATAATTTTATAACTAGAACCATAACTTTTTCAAACTATTATACCTTTTTTGAAAATTTGATTCCGGAGATGTGGAGACCTAGATCTATGGAAGCCAAAATGTAACACTATTAAAAAAAAAAAATCCTCTTCCACATGGAATACATTTTTGGATCTGAATTTACATTATTTTCTAGCTATGAATTTTTTGTCCTCAAGAGGTCAGTTTAGACTTTTTTGATGTTTGTAGGTTCCTATAAGCCCCAGAACAGGCTAACCCTAAAAGGGACACCAGATAATTTTTGTCCTCTATAGTTTGAAACAATATCTAAAATCTAAAACTAGTTTAATAAAATAATTATACCTTAAACTTGGCTTCACATTCATTAATGGTTGTAGATGAGTTGAAGCTCCCAAATCATTATTTCAACAACTACAAGATTTTTAATACCGCTTAGATGATTTTTGTTAGTACATGGGTACTTTTAAAATGACCCTACACACTTTTTATCATATTATAATTTTAAAAATAAATTATCTCTAATTTTTATAAAATCTTTGAGACCCCATTACTACTAGTCATCTAGGAGTGAGGAAGGTGGATAAAGATAACTATGGATGAGTCATTCTCTAACATTTCCTCCCCTTTTGCCAAATATAAGTTTAAACCTAAAATTATGGGTTAACAACCTTTATGTGACCCCATAAATATTCCTATAGTTTTTACACCCTATCTTGATCTGATGGTCAAGACTTATCAAATCTGACAAGGGAAGTGGGTTGATCCTTTGTTAGGGGGCTTAATTGAGATCTTATAGACCCATTTGAATGTTGTATAAGGACTATATGATTTTTGGCTGAGCACTTTCCATGACTTTAACTTAAGTAAAAAATATATTTTAATTATGAATTAAGTGAAAATTGAACCTTGTGATTATTCAAAATAACCAAAGACATTTTTTAGCACCATGAAGAGTTAGATATAATCATTAGAGTCAATGGTTGCTCGAACCCAAATAACCTTAGTCAAGTGCCATTTTTAGGTTTTGGGGTTATATGGCTTACAACATCAACTTAGAGAGTTGTAGGCTTGTTGAGATCCTAAAGACCATTTTAATGAGTTAGACCAATATGGTTATATTAGATACCATGCAACCACATACACATTAGAATCTATGTCATTTAGGCATTTGTTCTTGTTACATCACATTGATTATTTTAGGCCACATAGTTGGCTGAATGTTTGTAGTACAAGTGAGTAGAATGTGCTTTGGACATTCTCAGAAAGAAAAATAAAAAATAATTGGTCTATTTTTGTGTCTTTTCAATCAAGTCATTTTTTACGGGCATAGAATATGGATTAAATACATATTTATAGAACCTACATAGTATGTGTTACATGTATATATAAATTATGAATATTAAAAATTTACATTATGTGTGTGCTTATGTTTGTTCTATTATCATGTATGTGTATGCTTATGTACAAATAATTATATATTTTGTCAATTTTCATGTATTTTCCTTATCTATATAGGTTCCTATGTTCTTAATATAATGTCATCATTTATTATGAGTCATATTTCCTTAGGAAATTAGTTATTGTGTGTGATTACATATTTATTTATGATATACTATGGTTGGTGCCATAATTTTTATCATACACATTATTATTTGTATTATACTTTATTTGGCTCAAATATTTCCATAGTATTTACTGTGCATCTATTGGGAAATACTATATACACATAATATTTTTAAAATTTATCAATTTTTGATGCTTTCTCTATTGTAATAACTTGTCAAGTATCAATCTCTATGAGTGAACAAATTAAAAGGTACACCAATAAAGTGGTGGGTTGACCATTGGTGCTTCACAAGATTTTTGTTCCATATACCACCACTTAAAACCAACTTAACTCCTTGGTATACATTTAAATAAGCTTTGACACCTCCCTTAAACACTCCAAAATATTCATCTCTTTAAATAGACCCCACCTAAGCTAAAACCTCTTTCTACCATCCTCTAAACATAGTCGAATGGGTTGAACCTATTCTAGGAAATGAACACATTATAGGCTAACTCAACCCAGCTAACTTAGTCTATTGCTAACTACTTTATTTTTTAAACAACCAAGTTAACTAGGATGACTTTGTTGGATAAAAATTTAGAAGGGTTTAGGGTTAAATACATCTATATAAACACATCTTTTACCCCATTTCTAGAGAGAGATAAATATCATTCATCTGTGCTTATTTATGATTTGTTCTTCCACCATTATACATGAGAAGTAATTTCTTAGGATTTAAACATGGAGAGAATAATATTGTCTTGTGTAAATATCTTGGATGCATAGAAGAAGTCTTATATCTTAGATATAACCTATCTTTGTGATCCTTACAAACCACAATAACCTCTTGTAATCACCATTGGCCAAGGGAGAGATTGAGCCTCAATGGTTTTGTCTTTAAGGTAAGTATTCCTAACTCTCACTCATCTATTTTAGTAGATATAATTACATAAGTAATGGATTTTGAATTTATTTCTCTCTATGCATTCAGATTACCTCTCCATTGACTTGAATTTAGTTCTTCTTTGCATGTTTACCTTTTCTATTTATTATCCCCCATTTGTGCCACAAGATTTTGTAAGAACTAGTTTAGATTTAATGTAATTTATTGTTACTTTGTTAGAAACCATATGACCTATATGTTAGAGGATTTGGAACCCTCTCTAGTAATATTTTGTCATAAGAGACCCCTTAGTTAGGTCTAATAGATCCATATTTGTCATGACCCCAATTTTCTAAATTTACCAACAAGCAGAAAGTCTTGTTTGATTTTTCTTCTCTAATTTATTGAGGTTAACATACCCCCATTTATAGAAAATGGGGACCCTTGTCTCAAATTATGAAATTGTATACCTTAAAATTTAAAATTTACTTAATCAGAGGGTTAGTTAATATGTTTACACATTATCTATATTTGAGGATCATCTACAACTTGATTTAGTTGGATTATTTGTTCATGGCTCTTGTTTAATCTTGCCTAATGTTTCTAATAGTGGATCTTCTTATTTTACTTTATAGGTCTAAGGTATTTTATTTAGAATAAACAATGTTTGGGTTTCATAATTTTATGGTTTTTCCTCAATCTGGTCTTTTACTAGCCTTTGGTCTATCAAAAGCCAAATTGAATGCATTTTGATCATCCTAAAACCCTTACTCAAAATACCCTAGCACAGGTTCCTTTGGACTAAATTCAAATTTGGTAGGAATAAATTATGTGGGAATATTTTTAAAATGCCATAGACTTAGTTCAATTTTTATACTAAGGCTTAGTCATGTTTTTCAACATGACTAAACCTTAGTCTAAAAATTATATGCTTGGTCCCCAGTATGTCTCAATCCCCTTTGTCCTCTTTTATCTTAGCTCGATCTGAGTAACACATGGTCCCTTTTTTAATAAATTTATAATAAAATTTTAATCCTAAAGTCTTGTTCATGTTTATTAACATAAATAAGACCTTAGTCTTAAGACTTTATCCTAAGTTCCATATATATCTGAATCCTTACTTAAACATTGTGTTCATTTACAGGATCAATGACCTACATTTGCTTAGATGAGATGGATTAAATGGTGTGTATTAAGTCAAGGTTTCCAAAAAGTCCAAAGAAAATGTAGTGATGACACATGTCGTAACCTCATTAGAAAGAATAGTGAGCATCCAATGGTGGCCCACCCCTTGGATCAAGATCTGATGATATGCATTCTTTTGGATAAAGTAAATCCAATAGTGTGAGAGGGACATTGAATTTTAAAAATAAATTCAGACCAAATAAGGTGCCTCCATGTGGTGAAAAATAGTGAACCTGGTAAATCTGATAGAATAGAGAGCATAGATACCCCATAGAGCTACCAAGTAACACATGCATGAAGCAAAGTGAACCCAAAAGTGACAAGTGGAAAACTCAAAAAAGATTCCTAAAGAGGTACATAAAAATTGATGATCGTATAGATATCAAAGACATTCCCATGGACATCAAATGACAAGCACATAGAAGTCAAAATTAAGCTTAGTAAAGATTCCCAAGGAGGTACCTAAAAATTAATGATCACATAGACATCAAAGATGTTCTCACAAATGTCAAATGATAGGCATGTAGATATCAAAATTAAATTTAGCAAATATTCCCAAGGAGGTACCTAAAAATTGATGGTTGTGTAGATGTCAAATATGTTCCCATGGACATTAAATGATGGGCATGTAGACTTCAATTTTAAGATAGACGTTCAGTGTGGACATTTCAATAAGCATGGGACCAATGACATTCAATCTTGTGGATTGAAATCAATGAACCACATTGATTCATGTATATAATCAAATAGTTTGAGATTAAATAAATATTTTCAAAATACAATGGTAAAATTTTTGAAAATTATTGACCAAAGTACCATGAAAGTGCCACAAAGATGCAATGGTGGTGCCACACAAATAGAAAATGACAAATATAAAGATCGAATGGATTTAGAAAGACAAAGGTATAAATGCAAGGATCCAAATCAAATCTAATTCACACACTCACTTAAGTTCGAACAAGCTTCTACCATTAAAATTTTGAGAAGACTTGAAAAAAAGCCCTGACTTGTATAAAATCCCCAATTAGACCCTGTATTAAGTATAATTAAACCCATAAGAGTGAATTCTCATCTAAGATAATTCAATTTAATCTAGAGCTAAAGAGCAATCCACTAGTTAACAATTTAACCTAATTCAAAACATGGCAGCTTGAAAAGTAAATTCCAGTGAAGATGTGGAACTATATAAAACTTTAGATGCTAAGGGGAGAGTCTTCAAAGATACAAAATTTGATGTCATCACCCTACACATGAGAGACAATAACTGGTCCAAGTTATTTTGGATAGTTGAGGAGCAACTAATCATAATGAAAGAGGAGGAGAAGATCATACATGTAAGGAAGAGATATTATAATGTGGTGGCAAACCAGATGATAGACCTCCATTTCACTAGAGAAAAACTTGAGGTACTATATTGCTTAGCCATTCTTTCTCTTATTTTTTAAAATGCTGAAATTAATTAGGGCATGATGGATCATGAGTGTAGCTTTAAGAAAATTACCTATATTTATCCTATAACCTTTGTTAACTACTATTAATTGCCTAAAACCTAAGTAGATGTAACCTCAATCAATGAGAGGGACAAGAAGAATGACCTAAAGTCCACCCTTATCCCATGGCTATATTTTGGGAATCAAGTGTTCTCTGATTTCAATGGAAACATCCTAATTAGCTAATTCAGACCTTGGATAAGGATGATCATGAATCTAATGAACTGGTTGTGTGGGAATCCCATATGTGTACAAACTCTAGGTCCCCTTTGTTTATTTCATGGTTGAGAAAGATCTCACCCCTCCTCTAGGTGAGATGATTAGCACTTGTTTTAGTAGGTAGTTATTTGTAATTAAGAAGAAAACTAGGAACCAATTTTACATGATGTCATACTTTTTATATGCCCTACTTTCCACCACCAAAATCTGAAAATTTATGGAATGGTCACCTAATGGAACACAAACATTCTCCCAATAATACTCCAAGTTTCATATTTTCAAATACAGGGACCATATTCAATTCATTTGTGATTTTTTTATCCATCCTTAGTTAAGGCCATCAAAGGGGTCCCAATGATGAGGGTCAACCCTCTAATCAAGAAGAATAATAAATCCATGGGGGATATATGGCTATATCTATATTTCACTATAATTAGTATTGAGGGAACCCAATGCACCCCATTTAGGCTACTAGTCAATATGCCAATCAAGCTAGCAAAGTAGGAAGTGGCGTACCAAATATGCAATGAGATAGATGGTTTTTGTAAAACCAAGAGGAAGGGACTACTCCATGCCCTCCTTATAACCATTTATAGGACTATGTTTTAATAATGGGACAATATTGAGTCAACCTCTAAATATAGGACCTCTTTCATATTACAACATGATGAACTAAGATATTGGGACCCTATGGAAGGGTTGAGAAACATTTGAAGGCAAAAGGGATAAGTATGAATTATGAGGAAAAACCTATCCCTTATGACCCATTATACACTAAGGAATATTCATTTTCTAAGGTCTTGGGGAGATTGAAGAAACATAACATGAAGCTAGAAGCCAAGATTCTTTAAGAAGAAAAGAGAAGTGATGATAGGTGGTAGTTGGGACCTAGACAGTATCATTTTCTAGGTGGAGATCAATCTATACTTACACCAACATAACAAAAAATATAGATCCAAAATCCTAAGGCACCAAGGCTAAAATAAAGGAGACTTGGTAAATTTGATTCTTCTTCAGCCTAGGCATAAGAACTAGGGTCGTCAGTTGAGGAGAATCAGGTGATATCCTTGGACTCGAGTGAAATAATTAAGGATACACTAAAAATTTTATATAGTGATTATCAGTTAGATGAGGAATAAGTTTGAATAAAGGAGACTCAGATTGGGGAAGAGAGAAGAAATTAAGGGGTAGCTGTATTATATTTAATCCATGTTAACACACCTACCTCAAAGAGAAAAGTTGAGCTAGCATTGGTTTCAATAGGGAAGAAGAGACCCATTAACATTCACTCATATTTTGAGTGAGGTCAACCTTTTCAATGATGATAACCCAATCTAGGGCCCAACCATTCATGAATGGTTCATATATGGCATGTTTTAGAAAATTACAACTCTTCACCATCCTTGGGCAATAACCAAGTCTATAAACATTACTTTGCATGATGAGATCAAGCCATGGATTTTGGAATTACAAAAGAAAGAGGAACAAAGGATGGTTTCTCAAGGAGAATTGATTCGAACTCAGATTGAAACCCCTACTCTTCAAGTGACACAATATTCAGTTAGTGTCAAGTTTGACCCAATAATGGTTGGGTTATAAAGGGTTACTAAAAAAAGGCCATGATAGGTGGAGAAGAGTTCACTTTCCTAAAAATAGAACCATTCATTGGACTAACTCCTATTGAAATAAAAAAACTAGATGAAAACCCCATCTTTGATGAGAATGTTCTTGAATTAGCCCAAACTCAATCAACACAATTACAAGTTACCATCAAGGGCATGCAATAACAAAGAGAAAATCTATAGAGGTAAAAGGAAAATTTGGAAGGATAAGATGCATTATCAGTTTTGGATGCTATGATCAAGATTTTTGAGGTATATTTCTATGATATGTTTCACTCCTTAAATTCAATAAGGTCTATACAATATTTATTGGGTCAATAGGATGCAATAGCTAAGGACTTATTTACCCATTAGCATATTTTAAGGGACAAAATGAAAGAATTGATCAACATCTTTGTGGAAGATTAAAACCCCAATTTCAAAACCATTAGCCTAGGTCTTTTTAACATAGTCATAGTATTATTTGTGGACAAGATCAGGATCTTGAACACATGGTCTAAAAATTTGGAAGCACTCCTTAAGGATGATAAGGAGCTACTAGACAAGATGGAATATTTCCTTGGGACCATGATCCTCAAACCAACTACACTCAGCTCAATGGGCCTCATCATAGATGAAGAGTTCAAGCACAAAACCACCCTGGTCATGTAAGGATAAAAATCCAAGGTAAATATAAAATAGACAATAGTAGGGTCATGGATATGATCCTAATAGTAGAGGAAAATATTATTGAATCTAGAAGCATTAAAAAGTACTTGGGAAGAAATGATAGGGACTTTGGAGACCTAGCTGATCAGGAGGATGAGGTATTCATGGAACCTATTGTTAATCCTAAGTTGATTGATGAATAACACCAAAGATTAGTGAAGATACTACAAGATCAACAAGGAAATTCATCAACACAAAGGCCCCAAAGTCAAGCAAGTTGACTTAAGATATTCTATTCTACAAAAGCATTGTAATATTTGAAAATAGAATATTCTTTTGTAGAGGCATGTGCAACTTGTAAATCACATTCTCTATAGGTCAGTCCATAGGGAAAAATATAGTGTATTCTATAAATTTTTAAAAAAGGATAGTTATCATTACACTTGTACATTTTTAATTATATATGATTGACCAACATAATTCATTACCTTCTACAAAATGAGTATTGTCAATTATAAAAGATGGGGGAGTTTTTTAGCCAAAAAACTTGTGTAAACTTTTGAGCAATTAATGTAAGTGAGGAAATCTACAAAGATTATCCATATTCCTTTATTTCATTTGTTATTATGGTTTCTCTCTCACTTGTTTATTCCTATTTAAATATTTGAATGGGTCTTATGAATTCTTGGTGTGCATATTTTAATTGCAAAGTTGTTAGCCTGTGCCAATGCTAGTGTAATTGAAAGACCTTAAGTTTATTGTTTTCTCTTACTAATCTTGCATTTGGACTAATGTTGTTTTCTTACAGGGGTAAATATTTAAAGTAAACATTATTTTTATTTGCATTTTTTCATACCACCCTTAGATGTTTGCTTGATGTCTGATAAGATTTGAGCTTATGCTACTTCGTATCATACATTGGTTAAGTACATGCGTAGATGATATTTGAACTTTGTCATGATATCAGGAATGAAGATCAACATCTCTTCTCTACTTTACCTTTCCTTTTGATCCGTTTTTAACTGGATCACTATAGTTTAATTATCATTATAAAAACCCATATTAGATAAATTCTTAGATTAGTTCTTAATCATAATTCACCATTTTTAGCATAGTATACTTCATATTTTGCATAGACTAACTTTGGCCATGGTGGATCCCAACCATCAAACATTATAAATATTTTTAAATATTCTACTTGCTTTGCCTCTATTCCATCAACAAATAATAGGATTATCACAACCTATAACTCATGCTCTAAATTCTTAGAATTATAAAATGAGAAGTGTTCTTGAACACTCTAGGCACTTGTGATACAAATTCAAGCATCAATAAGGGGAGCTTCACCGGTGCTAGAAGAAGGGCATTAGATATTTGTGGATTTTAAAGTATCTTTACTCATTTTTATGAATTGTGCTCAAAATTTGGTGTAACCTTTGCATAATTATGTCATTATTTGTCTAATTATGTAAAGATCATTGATAGTTATGGTCTTAGACCCATCTTTGTGCTTCCTTTAGATAAGGATCAATGTTATTTGAAAGTATATGACTAATTGTGGTAAAGATGGCTTAAGTTTTGTTAATCTAATAGGTTTGAGGTTAGTAATAGTTTTTTTGATCAAATATTGATAGATACTTTGCTAATTTGAGTTTATTTGAGCTTGAATGTGTAAATATCCATATATTCACATATTTAGATACATCTTTGAGCTAACTTAGTTAAAGCTTGTTGTTCTTTGTCATCTTTTACATAAATATTTACAAAATTTACTTAATGTGCAAGTCTGATCATTGTCTCTTATAAATATAAAACTAATGCATCATATTTAGAATAGGATTCAAAGCTTGCAAGATGGAATTACCAAAAATTAGAATAAGGTAACATTCAGAGACTAGAGAACCTTTGTTTTCATTAGAATTTCATAGGAGAACTAGGTGGGACAAAGGTAAGTACATACATTTAAATTCTTTTCTAGCTTCACCAATCTAGAGTGCTCCTATGTTCGATCCCTATCAAGGTATGGCTTGGATAGGTGGTTCTTAAATCAATGTGACAAGTGTGATACATGACCTCCCTTATGATATTGAAAAGAATTTTCCAACATTTAGTCCTAGTGGTATTATAACTACTGAAGAACACATTAAGAGTTTCAAAGTTGTATTAAGATTGCTAAATGTGACCCATGAAGATGTAGCATGTAGACTATTTTATTTTATTTTTAAATATGTTTCATATGAATGTTTTTTGAACCTTCCTAAAAATTACATTACTATTTGGGTTGATTTTAACAATGTTTTCATTGACCAATTTGGTAAAATCATTAGTCCTTGTATCTTGTACCATTAATTCACCATAGTGAAAAGGGATGTAAATGAGCCCATAAGAGCCTTCAATTTTAAGTTCTAGAAGATGTTTAATAGGACCATAGCTCCTAATAGACTCAATGAGGCTTTAGCCTTGGAAATATATAAAGATGCCTTAGATCCTATGACTTTTGCATTTATAAAGAGAGTTGTTGGACCCATGAATACATTAGCTTTAGTTTATGTTGAGGTTGTGATCATTAATGACCAGATGCAACCCCAAGAAAAATTGGCATACTCCATTCCTAATGCCAATCCATATTTACCTATTTTGAATATTATTCCCAATGCCAACCAAAATGTGCCTACCCTAAACCAACTCCCAGTCTTAAACCAACTACCTTTGAGACATGCTCATCCTACTCAAAACTTGGGATTCCTTAACAATACTACCAATGGATCCCATCTATATGATTAGAAAGATTTAATTCCTATAGCTAATGTTAATACTCAAGTTCATAATTATGAGGCCTAAAAGAAAGAGAGTGACTCTATCCTCAAGATGGTTCAAAATATTAACACTAACTTCCTTTAGTTGTAAAATCAAGTAAACAATAATAGAAAGAGTTCTGGTAGGATTTTCTCCTTTCAAAGGTTCATAGGCCCACTAACATATTTTATAATGATAGTTACCAAGACAACAAGAATAATGATCCATCTACTAGAAATAATGTGCCTTATATAAATATTATTGATGTTACTTTACCTGACTATTATAGAGTTAATTTCACTTCTAAGCATGGTGAAATAGATTGTGTTGAATTTTTTAATGCTTTTGAAGC
Source organism: Torreya grandis (assembly GCA_037957365.1). Lineage (NCBI taxonomy): Eukaryota > Viridiplantae > Streptophyta > Pinopsida > Cupressales > Taxaceae > Torreya > Torreya grandis. Next base: position 9,745 of record JARHVA010009562.1, on the reverse strand, counting down.
CTTCTAAGAATAATTAGATACTTTTGAAGCTATCCCTAATAAGGTTTATGATGCAGGTACACCAATATCTTCAAGGTCATCTAGATCAGTTGATCCAACTCTCATGGTGGAGACATTTGAGTTACCTTTCCAAGAGGAAAATGAGCCTAAGGATAATCATAAAGAGATTCATGTTTTTAAGAAATTTTTGAAGAAGACTTATCCTTTGAGAAACCTGGAGCATAAGAAACCATTAACCACTTCAAATCCTCTAAATAACTTTGAGACTCCTCCTAATTCTACCATAGACAACAAACTAGAGCCTCCTAAGGGAATTAATTCAAAACATAATACTAATATATCTAATTCTTCCAATAGGACTAGGTATAGCATAGTAGAAGACATTAAAAAAAAAAGTCTAACATTAACTTGCATGAGCTAACACAAATTAATGAACAAAGGGATTTGTTATTGAAATATTTGTCTAAAAACCTTGGTAGGTCTAAAAAATTTTCACATGCTAATGCTAAAACACACAAAAATAAGGTAGATGTCCCTCCTTTCCTACTAATAGTCAACATTTTTTGTAAGAATATGCATAATTGCTTGTTATATTTTGGTGCATCTACAAATATTATGCCTAATGGTATTTGTGAATAATTAGGTTTGACTCCCATTAAATCTGATAGAGTGGTAACTCAATTAGATAAATCAAGAGTCAAAGTGATTGGTGAATTATTGAATGTCCACTTGCAAATTGCCTCAGAGCCAAGGATTCAATAGTTCATTAATATCCAAGTGATGGACATTATTGATGCTTATGGTATGTTATTGATCATATATTAGACTAGAAGCATGAATGGTTATATGTCAACACACTGTTCACATATGTGGTTTCCTTGGAAGGGAGTCCCAAATTAGATCTGAGTAGAAAGAGAACCTAGAATGAAGCACATGATCACCAATTACAATGTTATGAATGAAAAGGTTAACATAGTCAACTTTGATTTATGATTTTTCACTCTTGAGACTACTAAGATATATGATTCTAAAGCTTCTCATTTTTTGCTTGGACTGTAGAAGTTACATTTTGATGGTGATATATATAAGTCTATTCCTAGAGTAGAAATTATTCTAATTAACCATGTTGGTAAAGAATATTATGATTCTTACAAAATTTATTTTCTATCCACTAATAATCTTGTAGAATATGAAGCACTAATTTTAGGTTTGTAATTTGCCATCAAGTTTAAAGTCAAGGAACTACTAGTACATGGTGACTCAGAGATAGTATTTAACCAGGTAAGGAGTAAGAACCAATGAAAATTGTCATACCTTAAGAAATACATGTTTAGATTCTATGATTTACTTGAGTTTTTTGATGTTTTCAACATTGTCTCCATCCTTAGGGAAGAAAATAAGGAATCGAATGAGCTATCCTCTATTACAACCAATCTAATGCCAGACTAAAACTCCCCAAACTTTAGTATTGATCTAGTTCCATACCCTTCCATCCATGATAATGTAAACCATCAACAAGAATTTAATCATGACCAACAAATCATAGACTTCATGACTAGATCAATAGTGTTTGAGGATCATGTCATTGATGATACCAATAAATACCAATTCAAAGGCAAACCTAATGATAAGATAATTAATTAAATGATAAAAAAATTTCTAAGGGAATGATTGCATTAGAGAGATTGTTTGATCAAGATAAACTACCTAATAAAACTAAGATTCCCAAAGTAGATGAGAAGGATTACAAAGCAATTGATCTTGGGCCTAGAGATTAACCTCAACTGATCAATATTGATACAACATGTACAAGCACTAAAAATAAAAGAGCTAAAGAGCTACTGAACAAATACAAAGACATAATAGCATGGTCCTATGATGACTTAAATATTCTTGATCTAAAAGTAATAACATATACCATGCATTTAAAAGAGAACTACAAACCTTTTAGATAAAAGTAGAGACCTGTCAACCTTGTCTTAAAACCAATGATGAGAAGATAATGTTTCCCATTAGGCACTCCACTTGGGTAGATAATTTAGGGCTTATGAGGAATAAAAATGGTGAAATCAGACTATGAATTGATTTTAGAAACTTTAATAGGGCATCTAAAAAGGATAATTATCCTTTACCCTATCTTGACTAGGTTATACAAATTGTTTCTAGTTCAGCTATTTTGTCTTTTCTTGATGGATTTTTAAGGTATAACCAAGTGCTAGTGAACAAATAAGATAGGATGAAGACTATGTTTAAAATGAAGTGGGGTACCTTTACCTATAAAATAATGCCATTTGGGCTGATCAACACAGGGGTAACATTCCAAAGATCCATAGATCATTATTTCCAATGTTTGATAGGTAAGTGCATTATTATATACATGAATGACCTAACTATATTATCTAAAAATAGGGAGGATCACATCATGAACTTACAGTAGGTATTTGAAAGATGTAAAAGGTATAGGATTTCTCTTCACCCAAAGAAAAGTATTTTCTATGTTATAGAGGGGAAAATTTTAGGACATGTTATTACTAAGAAGGGAATATCTATGGACCATGACAAAGTAAATTAAATATCTAATATAGAGCCTCATAATAGTAAGAAGGAATTAAATTCATTACTTGGTAATAATTATTTTCTAAGAAAGTTCATTTATGGATTTTTAGAGATTGTGAGGCCATTAAATGATATGTTTAAGAACGATGCCACAGTCTCATGGAATGAATAAGTGAGAAAAGCCTTCAAATACATCAAGGAGGCAATTGGACAAGCCCTAGTCCTAATAAGTCCAAACTTTACTAAAGATTTTTATCTTTACTCATTTTCTTTAGATCATATAATAGTTTTAGTTCTAAATCAAAAAATGGATGGATGTGACATACAATAGCTTTTATGAGAACTAACCTTAAAAATGTTGAGTTAAACTAATATTTGATTGATAAGAAAGAATGTGATTGCATCAAGGCATTCAAAAAGTTTAGGCATTACATCCTTAGGAGTAAGGTGCATACCATTCTACCAGACCCTACCACCAAGCTCATGCTAAGTTAAAATGAACTAGGAGAAAAGAGAGGTAAGTGGATGTCTTTGCTCCAAGAATATGACATTGAGATGAATACTGATAAATTGGTAAGGTACCAAGGTCTAATTCAATTGATTTCCAATACTAAACCAAAGCTAAGTGTTATGCAAATAGAGAAACAAAGTTTTAGACCTAATGATTTGTATGATCCCATTATTCACTTACTAATCAATGGTTATTTTCCTTTAGGGTTAATTAAATGAAAAAGGAGAGATATAATTCTTGAGGTAGCTCACTTTATAATCAAGGATGGTGTGTTATACTAGAAAAAAATTAAAGTCATTTACTTGAGATGTGTCTCCAAGAGTAAAGTAATTGAGATCATGAGCACATTACATGAAAATAGAGAAGTGGACATCCATCTAGAAGGACTAAAACACACAAAATATTAAGGGCTGGTTACTACTAGCCTAAAATCTTCAAGGATGCTCATAGACATGTGAGATAGTTCCACTCACACTAATTCTTCAACACCAAGGAGCCTAAAGCACTCATGCCACTAAAACTAGTAATGATTGATAAACCCTTTACCCAATGGGGGATAGATTTTATGGGGGTAATTAACCCTAACTCATCAGATGGTCACAAGTATGTTTTAATTGCTACTAACTACTACATAAGATGGATTAAAGAAATGGTGACTAAGTAGTGTAGAACTAAAGAAGTGATCAAATTCTTAGAAGAAAACATATACACCAGATTTGGAATGCTAGTCTCTCTAGTCTATGATAATGGACATGATTTTATATCCATTGAAATGATAAAATGGGCATATGATAACAACATCATCCTCAAGTTCTCCTCAAACTATTAACCTCAAGGTAATGGAGTATTTGAATCAACAAATAAGATCTTGATGAAGGCAATAAAGAAGTATATAGGAGACAAACCTAAGACATGGCACAAGCTTATCAAATATGCCCTTTGGGTAGATAAAACAAGAGTTAAGTAGGCTCTCAAAGCATCACCATTCTTACTAGTATATGGTTGAGAGCCTATATTCCACATCACACTCAAGCTTCCAACATACAAGTTCATACAATAGTACATGTAGGAGGACCAAGAATTTGCAAATTCAAGGCTGCTAGACATCATCCAGATGGAAGATGCACGAGAAGAAGCTTTTACCTATTTTAGTAGCCACAAAACCATAGTGAAAAGGTGGTTTGATAATCGATCAAAGATAAAGGTATTTAAGAAAGGAGACTTGGTTCCTCTTTGGGACAAGGCATCTAAGCCCAAGGGAAAACATGACAAATTTACACCTTTGTGGATAGGCCCCTATCATATTATCGAGATACTTGGAGATAACACCTTCAAGTTGAAAGACTTATAAGGAGTAGAGTTCACACTACCCACCAATGGGTAGTACCTTAAACACTACTTCTCTGCTACCCCACCTAAAGTATTTATAGAGTGAACTATAAGAATAGTTAAAGTTAGGGAGGTAGACTAGTTTAGTTTATTTCTATTCTTTCCTTCCTATCCCTTATTTTTGTGTATGCTTTCATATATTTGTTTGTTTATTTCCTTGCTTTCTGGTTTCCTACTTTCTGTTTGATGTGTTTATTTTCTCTACTTTGTTCCTTGCTTCCAGTAAGTCCTTTTGGATATCCCTTAGCTCAAATTTCACATAATTATTTAGGAACTCCATAGTGTATAAATGTAGGTATGAATCTTAAGCATATATTGACCATGGATTTGAAATATGAGCTTGATGTTACAATTTATAGAAACTAGTAAGGACTGATGGATAGGTTGGTTATTTCATAAGGTTTCAAACCTTGTTTTGATTTAATCTTGGTTTTAATAAGTATTTCAAAAATGGGATGAAATCTTGAACTATTAGGACATAATCATTCTTTCACTTAACAAACATCTTTACCTGAGACAAAGGTTGCAACCATAGGTGATTATCTAAAGATCAAACATTTGACCAAATCCCTAAACCTAGCTAACTTAGTTCCCAACCTTTAGTAGAAATCCAAAATGATCTAAAAAATACAAAAATAAGAGCTTATTTTAAAATCAAAATCTTTCCAAGCAAAGGTGATTCTGGTAATCTCCATCAGGGCTATGAATACCCAATTGGCAATAGAGCAAGGCCTTAAGTGAATCCAAAGGCATCTTTGTTGGGGCTATTGACACCTGGCTAGAAGCAAATCAATGCCCAAGCCTTTCCTAAGCTAAATCATGGTTCTTAATAGATATCTAAAAATGTTGGAAGTCAATGTTAATGATTAAAGTCATGAAATTTGTAAGTTTTTCCCTAAATCCCATGGAAAATAGTAAGTGGAATCAAAGCTCACACATAATATGACTAGGTTTTTATGTTTGATCCTAATTCTATAGGTGTAAGACTTATTTTAACCATAAACTAATCTTGATAATGGTGTTGATCAAGTGGAATAGGTAATCTAGTTATTTATCTAAACTAGAGTCTCTAAATTCTAACATATTGCTATGTTTCCCTTAGAATTCACCATTTTTTGAGGTCAACATACCCCCATTTTTTAAAAATAGGAAGCCTTATGTAAACTTGTGCCCTAAAATTAAAAATTCACTTGATCAAAGGGTCAGTTAATATGTTTACACATTATTTGTATTTGAATATCATCCACACCTTGACTTGGTTAGCTTATTTATTCATGGCTTTAGTTTAATCTTGCCTAATGTTGCTAATAATGGATCTTCTTATTTCATTTTATAGTTCTAATGGAGTTCATTTAGAAAATACAATGTTTAGATTTCATAATTTTATAGTTTTATATCAATCTAGTCTTTTACTAGACTTTTATCTATCAAAAGCCAAATTGAATGAATTTTGATCATCCTAAAAGCCTTGCTCAAAATACCCTCTCACAGGTTTATTTGGACCAAATTCAAATTTGGTAAGAAAAAATTATGTGGGAACACTTTAAATATGCCATAGACTTATTTCAATTTTTATACTACGGCTTAGTCATATTTTTCAACACGACCAAACCTTAGTCTAAAAAGTATATGCTTGGTCCCCTTTATGTCCCGACCCCCCTTATCCCCTTTTATCTTAGCTCGGTCTAAGTAACACATTGTCCCTTTGTTATAAAATTAGACTAAAATTTTAACCTTAAAGTCTTATTCATGTTTATTAACATAAATAAGACCTTAGTCTTAAGACGTTATCATAAGTTCCATATATCTTTGAGTCCTAACTTAAACATTATGTTCCTTTGCAAGATCGATGACCTATATTTTCTCAGATGAGATGGATTGAATGGTGAGTATTGTGTCAAGGTTTCAATAGATCCCAAAGTAAATATGGTGATGACATGCATCATAACCTTGTTGGATATAATAGTGACTAATCAATAGCATCCCATCCCTTGGATTGAGATTCAATGATATTCATTCTTATGGATAAAGTAAATCCAATAGTGTGAGAGGGTCATTGGATTTTCAAAAGGAACTTAGACCAAATAAGGTGTCACCATGTGGAAAAAAAAAGTGAACCCAATAGAGCTAATAAAATATAGAGCATAAAAACCCCATGGAGCTACCAATTGGCACACACATGAAGTAGAGTGAACCCAAAAGTGACAAGTGCTAAACTCAACCAAGATTCCTAAAGATGTACCTAAAAATTTATGGTCATATAGATGTCAAAGATGTTCCCATGGACATCAAATGATGGGCATACAGATGTCAAAATTAAGCTCAACAAATATTCCTAAGGAGGTACCTAAAAATTAATGGTCACACAGACATTAAATACATTCTCACATACATCAAATGATAGGCATGCATATATCAAAATTAAGTTGAGCAAAGATTCCAAACGAGGTAAATAAAAATTAACAGTTACATGTATGTCAAATATATTCTTATGGATGTCAAATTATGGGTGTGCAGACATCAATTTTAAGATAAATGTTTAGCATGGACATTTCAATAGGCACAAGACCAATGAAATTTAATCTTGTGGATTGAGATCAACAAACCATGTTGATTCATGTAGATAATCAAACAATATGAGATTAAAGTAAGACTTTCAAAAGGCAATTGTCAATTTTTGAAAATTAAATACCAAAGTATCATAAAAGTGCCATGAAGATGTCACAGTGGTGCCACACAAGCAGAAAATGACAAATCTAAATATCTTATAGGTTCAAAAATGCAAAGGTATAAATGTAAGGATCTAAATCAAATCTAAAGCACACACTCACTTAAGTTCAAGCAAGATACTACCAATAAATCTTTGATAAAACTTGCAAAAAATCCCCAACTTGCATAAAATCCCCAATCAGACCCTATATCAAGTACAATCAAACCCAAAAGAGTGAATTATCATATGAGCTAGATCAATGTAATCCAACACTGAAGAACGGTCCACTAGTGAGCAATTTGACCTAATTTAGACCATGGTAGCTTGAAAATGCACTTCTAGTGAAGATGTGGAGCTATATCAAACTTCAAATACTAAGGGGAGAGTCTTCAAAGATACAAAATTTGATACCACCATAATAAACATGAGAGAAATTAATTGGTCTAAGCTATTTTGGATAGTTAAGTCACAACCAGTCATAATGAAGGAGAAAGAGAAGATTATACATGCAAGGAGGAGATACTATGATGTGGTGGTAATCCAAATGACAGACCTCCATTTTTCTATATTAAAAATTGAGGTACTATATTATTTAGAAATTCTTTCTCCTATTTTTTAAAATGCTCAAATTAATTAGAACATGATGGGTCATGAGCATAGCTTTAGGAAAATTACCTATATTTATCCTATAGCCTTTGATAATTGCTGTTAATTACCCAAAACCCAAGTATATGTAACCTCAATCAATGAGTGGGCCAAGAATAATGACCTAAATTCCATCCTCATGCCAGTGTTATATTCTGTGAATCAAGTGGTATTTGATTTCAATGGCAATATCCCAATTAGACAATTCAAGCCTAAGATCATGATGATCATGACTCTAATCAACTGGTTGTGTGGGAATCCCACCACTACATATGTGGACAAACTCTGGGTCCCCTTTATTTATTTCATGGTTGAGAAAGAACTCACCCCTCCTCTAGGTGAGATGATTAGCACTTGTTTGAGTAGGTAGTTCTCTATAATTAAAAATCAAACTAGGAACCAATTTTATATGATGTCATACTTTTGGATGCCCTACTTGCCACCACCAAAATCCCCAACTTTAGGGAATGGTCACCATACAAGACACAAACAGTCTCCCAATATTACTTCAAGTTATATATTTTAAAATATAGGGACCATATTCAATTTATTTATGATTGTGTTTATCTACCCTTAATTGAGCCCATCATAGGGGTCCTAATGATGAGCATTAACCCTCTAATCAGTAATACTATTGAATCCATTGGGGATATATGGTTATATCCATATTGCACTATAATCAAGATTGAGGGAACCCAACGAACCCCACTCAAGCTACTAGTTCATGTGTTAATCAAGCTAATAGAGCAGGAATTGGCCTACCAAATATTCAATGGGACAGATGATTTGTGTAAAACCAAGAGGAAAGGACTAATCCATGCCCTCCCCATAACCACTGGTAGGAATATGTTTCAATAATGGGAAAATATTTAGGCAACCTCTAAACACAAGACCTATTTCAGATTATAACATGATGAACTAAGACAATGGGACCCCTATGGAAGGGTTGAGAAACATTTGAAGGCAAAAGGGATAAGGATGAATTATGAGCATTAACCTAGCCCTTATGACCCCTTATACACTAAGTCATATTCATTTTCTGAGGTCTTGGGGAGATTGAAGAAACATAACGTCAAATCATAATCTAAGATACTTAGAGAGAAAATTTTAAGTGATGATAAGTGGTAATTGGGAGCTAGAAAATATGATTTTCTTGGTGGAGATTCATCCAAACCTCCACCAACACAACCACAAATAGAGATCTAAAATATTGAGGCACCAAGGCTAGAATAAAGGAGACCTAGTGAAGTTGATTCTTCTTCAACCTAGGCACAAGAACTAGGGTCATTAGTTGAGGAGATTTAGGTGATATCCTTAGACCTAGGTGAAACAATTGAGGATGCACTATAAATTTTATCTAGTGCTCATTATTTAGATGAGGAAGAAGTCTAAATAGAGGAAACTTAGAATAAGTAGTAGAAGAAAAGAAGGGCAAAGAAGTTGTATTGGATTTAATCCCTACTACCACACCTGCCCTAAAGAGAAAAGTTGAGCTAACATTGGTTCCAGTAGGGAAGAAGAGACCTAAGTTAACCTTTACTCATCCTTTGCATAAGGTCAACCTTTTCAGTGATGAGAACCCAATCTAGGGCCCAACCATTCTTGAATGGTTTCATATATGGCAAGTTGCAATCAATTCTAAGTCTACACCATCCTTGGGCAATAACCAAATCTATAAACATAACTGTGCATGATGAGCTCAAGCCAAGGATTGTGGCTTTGGAAAAGAAAGAGAATCAAAGGATGAATGCTATAGGATAATAGAGAGGAACTCAAATTGAAACCCCTACTCCTTAAGTGACACAATATTTAGTTGGTGTCAAATTTGACCCAATAATAGCTAGGTCACAAAGGGTTATTGAAAAGAAGGCCATGATAGGTGGAGAAGAGTTCACTTTCAAAAAAATTGGATCCATTCATTGGTATAACTCCTA
>JARHVA010009561.1:287500-297610 GCA_037957365.1 Torreya grandis | reverse complement strand
TTAAGTAAAATGACTAAATATGAAGGTTATAATAAACATAACAAAAAACTAAGAAAGAATAGGAAATTAAATAAGAATAGTTTAAAACTAATTTAAGGAAAGAAAATCAAACACAAGGCTGATTATGATAAACTTTAAGAACCAAACTGAATTGAAGAGTATACTGTTAAAGCTACTAAAATAAGTAGTAAACTAATAAACACATCTAAAATAAATAAAAGGAATGTAGAATACAAAAATAGAATAATGATTAATCTAAAACCTAAACTAAGTATATTAAATTATAAGAAACGATCTATGTAAAATAAGAAAAATTAACTAGACTAGGGAAAGCAATAAAATAAAAGATGAGTAAAAAACCTATTCTAGGAACCAAAATAAAAAACTTAATTATTTAACTAATAAAAAAAAAACATTTAAACTATGAAAACTAACTGAACTAAAACAATCTGAAAGAAAAACTATGAGAAAATTAAACCATTATATTAAAAAGTAACTTATTTATAGGGAGTATACGAGTCTCAAAATGAGAATCATCTTAGAATAATAACAAATTTTAAGAGAGAAATCCAACATTCCTTCACTAAAAAAACTTTAAGAGGATAAATTATCAATTGATTAGATCAATGAAGTGTCACAAAAATGCAAAGTGATCATCAATTTTTGGGTTCAATACGTTGAATTATGCAATAAGACTATAAATAATAGTCATGAAATGATATTAGACTTAGTAAATATTAGATAATCAGTAATAAATGACAATTATAATTGGATATACCTATGTTGTATAATTAATTACTCAACCATTAGATAAAGTGCCATTGGGTCTATCAATAAAAATTGTATTATCTCAGAGAAATTTGCATGGAAAGAAGAGATGAATGAATGACTTCAGAATAATACTCAAGTCTTCAATACCTATTGAGGTTCTATTCCTCAAATGAATGCTTGTTCTCCTTTTATATCCTCAACTTCAGTTATGAAATAAGTTATAACTAACCTTAGTTATTTGTTAATGTTAACTAATTGACTCTATAAACTCAATTCATTAACTAAATAGTGTAAGGATAAATTAGTTAAGACATGTAAAGTCTTAATTTAATCAATGTATTTAAATAAATAGACCGGGTACTAATATTAATAGGTGGGGACCCCAAATCAATTAATGATAAAGTAGGATACATAATAATCATAAAATATTAAATAAAAATTTGATAAATCCTACTTATGCTTAACCATAATGCATTACAATTAATCTTAAGCATATATCATCATATTAAAACTTCAAAAATTATGATTATACCAAAATCTCTTGAAAATTATCAAAATAGAAGTATTATGCTTGCATTATCAAACTGTATGAAAAGGGTCAAATAATCAGAACAAAATTATCCTTTGGATGACCAATAATCATCCAAATCAGACAAAACATCAATTATCGGTTTGTCTTGTTGATTAAGAAAAATGTTATATTTCCATTTCAGTGGTAAAGAAAGGTAGTAGTCTAATTCTTATATCAGACATGTCATCATCAACTTCCAATTTAATCTTTTTGATTATTTTGAGCCTATTAGGTGCCTCAGACTCTATTCTTTTCCCAATAGCACTCTTCTTAGCAACATGATCAAAATTCTTTATAGACTTTCTTTTACTGCCAAATCCTTGACCCCATCAAATTTAGCCTCTCAGACCTCAAGATAGGTTCACTATGGGCCCTTCAAAAGTTTAATATCCTACATTTTTCATCCAAGGTCAGCATCAAATTTAGTACGAGTATTTAGGGAGAGTGGTAATTTTCATAAGGTCTTTGGCATGGGCTACCTCTTTGTTTAATTAGTTTTCTAGCTACCTATCAAGGAAGTTGATTGACTAGTAAAGGCTAGTCAACTAGTTCACCTCTAAATACAGGAGGCTAAAAACTATAGATAAGGGTCATATTCAGGATGACACTAATAAATTGAGAAGAGCTTCCTTGGGATTGAGAATGAGCTCCAAGTCTTTGTCCTCCAAAACCCCTATGACCTTTATGGCCTCAAAAACTGTCATAACTGCTGTGAATAGGAAGGGAATTTAGTACACTCCAGGAATTAGGATTAGATTCATAAAAATTAATAGACATTCTTGTGCTTTGAGTAAATATAGGCCTAAAATGCCCCACATAAAAACCAGCCCTATTAGAACTTCAACTATGGTTTGACTGACCCACCTTGGTTTGAATTTTGACCCCATCCAGTTTTTACTATTCTTTGTTGGTTGTTCCCACCCAAAACATTTTGAAAGAATAAATCATCTAAAAATATATCAAAAATTAAATTCTTAGCTTATGATTTATATGCATCATGATCTGAAGATATTATTGATTTTGCACTTGAATTGTAACTATACTGATTTCCATATTTAAAACTCAAAATTTTAACTTCATTTGGACCCATATGCACATCCTTATAATTATGTCACAAATCAATAAATGATTTCCTACTAAACTAATAAAAGAACTATTCAAATATAGATAAATATGTTTCTCAACCATTTTTCTTATTTCAAAAACTATTTTTATCATCAAAACTAAACCAATCTATGAAAACATTCTATACTTTTAAATAAATTATAGAAACATATTAATCATTCCAATTTATTAAAAATTTAAAACCACTTCACCAAATTATGTCATAACCAGATATATTTAAAAAAAAAATCAATTCAAAACAACTTAGACAATAACCCAAATTCTACCAAACTCCTTGAACTACTTCATGGTGATAACTTGCATGTACCTAAAACCATTTAATATATGTGATGTACCAAAACCAAAATAAACTCAATAATAAACTCATCACACATTTTTGTGTAACCTTCATACTATGCCAAATATAAACCTTCTTTGGAAACTGCCCTCATAAAATAGACCCCTGAAAAGAATGCAGATGATGAAAGAAATCATGCACCATTTGGCATTGTATGTATACCCAAATATCTAAATTTTATGCTTTTGAATCTAGACCAGAACCATTAATCAACTGATAAAAGATTCAATAAAACCTAGTGCATGATATCTTAGATTCACACATACAGGCTATAATATCAAACTAGGAGAATAATTAGTTCAGCAATTAGAGAATCAAGTAAAAACTAAGCTTAAAACAAGATCTCAAACAAAACATAGTAGTAATATCTAACTAATAACTTATGCAAATCTTCAGATTACCCAAAATGTTTTAACAACTATTAATATATTCCATAAACCTTTTGAAAACCCATCAACAATCAAACTATAGATTTTATTTCAAAATTGTGGCCTTTTCTAGAAATACAAATTTTGCATGATTAATTTAAATCCAAATTTCCATTGAAAATAGAAAACATCCCTAATTTCACATTGTAATTCCATATTTCCAAAGGAAATGAAATATAAGTACTCATAACTGAATTGATCTCAAAAACCCTCTTCAAATTTCCTTTCTCATCTCTTCCTCTCTGCAACTCCCATCGAGCCAAGGTTTTGATTCTACAAAAAGTTTTCAAACTGATAGAATGATCAAAGAAAATCCTTATTTTTATTTTCCACCATTGCACCATAACTACTTGGGGTTACGTACTCCTTTTTCATTGGATCACATAAACATGTGCCAAAGTTAGTATTCTGATAGCCCATTTTTAATCAAATCAACAAATTAAGCCTATATCTATACATCTCACCAAAACCTCTACTAATTTTTATGGCTTGAGGAGATAAGTAAGTAATTAATGCTCATCTTACTGCCCAAATCTCCCATGATCAGAAGCATCGAGAGATGTTTAATTCCTTTAATGCTATTGTCACCTTCGTATAAGCTTCGATGGGTTTAAGTCCACATGTATGCCAACTCAACATAATATCATGCTTTATGAAAACCAAGCCATCAACTAAGTCTCAAAATCCTTAGGTTTAATTATTCATTAATATTACCAATCTAACTTAATACCTTTGAAATATATAAGTCCATATTGCATTTAAATCAAATCATGTTGAAGCCCATGCATACATCAATATAATGTTAGACTTAGTGACCTTAGAACAATCATATAATAAGCAAAACTTCCCTAGTGATTTCTATTAAAAGTTAATGCATATGTAGTTGAACATAATGACCTTGGTAATGATAGTGTTTTTTCTCCCGGTGAATAAAATTATATATAAATAACAATGTTTATCAAATGACCTTGCAAACATGGCAAAAGACATTATTCATACAAAAATTCTTTAAACATCAAATTTGAATGTTCCTTGATTTTCAAAACAACTTTTCCTCAGAATGCCAAAGGAGTTAATATACATCTAAATAAATTAAGAACAAAAAATATTTTGAGATGAGCAACGGAATAAGATACAACCATTTTATCATGAAAAACATGCCAAACTAGAAATTTTCATGATATGACATGATCAACTATTGCTATTTTAGAAAAATATCCACATAAACTATCAAACTTAGCCAAATATATCTAAACCATGAAAATCAACTAAAAATACCATGACATAATTGGTATAGAGCTGTGTCAAATGACTAAACTAATGAAGCATAGAATTATATCAAATAAAATTGACTTTTCCATTGCAAAATTGAATTGTTATATTTTTCAAATTATATCTTTAAAATGATTTAAATGTAGAAGAACTGAAAATGTCAACTAAACTTTAATTGATCATGATTATAATCATATATGCATATTTATTCATTCATCAGCCATGCTTTTCAAAACCATTGAAACATAAATAGAATCAACAAATCATTATTATTTCATAATCAAATATGCATCTACAAATATCATCAATCAAAATAGATCCCCGACATAGTTTTAGGCTTAATGACTGAGTCATCACTATGGCAGTAAGTTTAAACGTAAAAATTTGGAGGGGTGTAGAAAATAGGCATAGCATTAGCAACCTTGTAAGTCAATTTTGTAAAACAAATTTGATTAACAACAAATTTTCCTATATATATTAATGATTTTACCTCGAGAGTGTGATCCAAGAAAATCATTTCTCAAGTAGCTAAGCGCAAATCCCTTAAATGATGAATTGGACAAGAGATGGAGTGTTTGGCTAGCATGGCATGAAGAAAGGGAAAATAATAATCAAGGGAATTCAGGCTGAATGTACAGATAATTACAAATGCCTTGAGAACAAAATTTTAAGATGAAGTAACACCCTTACAATCAAATATAAATCAATTATATTATAATTAAATATGATTTTGAATTTTTAAGAATATTTTTGACAATGAGTGATACAACATTTTCCATAGATTTTTGTATCCTTCATAATGTGATCTTATTCATTCCACCATCGTTCATTGATCAAACAAAAGCAAGAAATACAAAAAAATAAAATAGGAAAACAATAAAATAATCTAATGAATAAAAAGAGATATAACTAAAAAAAAATAGAACAGCTAATCATAAAACAACTTAAGGTGATGGCCCTTAAATGAATAACAAATCCAATTACCTTTGAGATCTTTGAAATGAAAAGAGTTATTAATACTAATTGTAGAAATATTATAAGTTCCAAGCCATAATCTATCAAATTTATGGTGCTTTCCCATATCTTCATGAGATTTATCCAAATATAACACTAAATTACCAACCTTAAACATTTTACTAGAGACCTTTTTATCAAAACAATTCTTCAACTTTTATTTAGATTTTTATAAATTTTGTAGTGCACTTTCTTTGGATTCATCAAGAGATAGTAAATAATTTAATCTCTATTCAATTAAATTTTTATATTCGGTTATATAGTGTAAATCAATCCTTGTCGAAGAAATCTAAAGTTCTATAGGTGAAGTAGTTTCAAATCCATATGTTAACAGGAAAGGAGAGTAACTAGTTGTTGTTTTAAAAATAATTATATCAGCCCATAAATCTTTAAAAATATTTATATTTAAATTTCATTTATTTTCACAAGCTAAATTTTTCATAATAGAAATCATTTTTTTATTAGTGGACTCTACTTGTCCATTTTTTTGCAGATAATATTTTGATTAATGACTAGAAATGATAGAATGTTTTCCTAGAAATTTTAAGAATTCATTTGAAATAAAATGTGATGTATTATAAGAAATAATTTAATATGAGATTCCAAACCTAGATAAAATTTGATCTTCTAAAAATGAAATAACTTCACTTGCTACTAAACTCTTAAGTGCTTTGGCTTCGGGGCATTTGGTAAAATGATCTATGGCTATCAAAATGTATCTATGGCCTATAGATGAAGGTGGATGTATGTCTAAAATAAATTATATGCCCAATTTAGTAAAAGGATTTTCATGAATAACCAAATTCAAAGGCATGGCAGGTAATCTATCCCTCCCAACAAAAAACTAACATGGCATACCAGAGCACACCAATTTATAAGCATCTTGGAACAATGTGGGCCAATAATAACCAAATCTTAAAATATTTTAATCTATTATTTTTGTATCATAATGTCTATCACAAATTATTTCATGACAACTCCTAAGAACCTTTTGAGATTGATCATGTGTAAGACATCTTAACAAAACACTATCACGATTTTGATAAAAAAAAAAATCTAGTAAGAAAAAGTTTAATGATTTTAACTGTAAAGAACATCTTTATTTTTCATTTAATCTATTGAGACAAGATTGATTTTGAAAATAAGAAACTAATTCATGATACTAATCATCTTCAATTAAAAAATAATCCCACTCACTCATTTCATGTTCAAACTAATTTTTTTTTATCAAACTAGACAACTTTCATCATCTTAAAGTGTGGTTTTGCTTTTAACTTTTCATCAACCAATAGAACTAAAACATTAATATTAGAATTAGCATTTTTACCTAAGTATTTATCTAATTGATTTCCCTTTATA
The DNA here is from genome assembly GCA_037957365.1 of Torreya grandis. Classification (NCBI taxonomy): domain Eukaryota; kingdom Viridiplantae; phylum Streptophyta; class Pinopsida; order Cupressales; family Taxaceae; genus Torreya; species Torreya grandis. The sequence goes on along the minus strand of JARHVA010009561.1, from coordinate 290,733 downwards.
GTTTTTGATGTTTCAAATTGGAGAACAAACTCTTGAATATGTAAAATCCACTTAGTGAGTCTCCCTTGGATAGTTAGCTATTTTAAAAGATAAGATAGAACAAGTACATTGGATTCTACATGAACCTTGTTTCCCATTATCAAATATCTAAACTTAATTAATGAGGAAACAAGAGAGAAAACAAATTGTTAATCAAGAGGGTACCTAACTTCTGTATCCTTTAAAACTTGACTCATGTAACTGATAGTTTTATCCCCATCATTTTCAAATTCTTGAGTGACTACTAATCCTATTTTCTATGGCATTTACGTAAAGGATAAATTCTTTATTAAAATTTGGCTTGGCAAGAATAGGGCACTAGAAATAGCATTTTTAATAGAATTAAAAGCTAAATTAGCATTTTTATCCCAAATGAATATCTTATCTTTCTTTAATATCAATTTTAATGGGTTAGGTTTATCACCAAAATTAGAAATAAATTTTCTAACAAAATTTATTTTACCAAAGAAATATATTAAGCTTGATTGATCTTTGGGAGGAGATAACTCCTTTATTGATTTAATAGGTTCAGGATCAATGGAAATACCATTTTTCTAAATTATGTGACCCAACAATTTTCCCTTAATTACACCAAAAATAGACTTCTTTGGATTTAGAGAAATGCCAAACTTTCAACATCTTACGAAAACTTCACAAAGATGATCTAAATATTTCTTCCTTTTCCTAGAATGAATAGTAAGGTCATCTAAGTAAACATAAATGATTATGCCTATAAAATCATCAAAAGAGACATGCATAACCCTTTGAAAAGTGGCTCTATCATTCATTAATCCAAAAGGCATTAAATTATAAGCAAAAGTGCCTCTACACATGGTGAATGTAGTTGTGTGCCTATTCAAAGGATTTACAAAAATTTGATTATAACTAGAGAAACCATCTAATAAATACATCATCTCAGAGCCTATAACTTGTTGTAAAATCTGATCTATACTAGGTAAAAGAAAATTATCTTTAAAACTTGCTTTATTCAAGTCTCTAAAATCAATGCATATTCTAATATCACCATTATTCTTTCTTACTGGCACTAAATTAACCACCCATTTAGAATATGTAACAAGAAAAATGACACTAGCATCAATCATTTTATCTAGTTTTTTATTAATGGTGTCTTCTAATAAAGGGATAATTCTTCAGATTTTTTGACTTACAGGTGTGATACCTAGTTTAATTGGAATATAATGTTTGATGACATCTATATTATAACCTTTAAGATCCTTATAAGACCATGCAAATATATCCATAAACTCTTTGAAAAGTTTAATGAATTTAACTTTTTCGTTTTCAATAACTTGGAATCCTAGATAAACATAATTAGGATCATCTTCAGTGCCTAAATGTATGGGTAAGGGTTCACCTATGATCCTCCTTGATGGCTCTTTAGTTCTAGTAATCTTGGGCTGGTCATTAGGGGAAAACACAGATTCTAATCTCACTAAACTAGCAGGCAATTTGTTAGAACTTAAATATAAATAATCACCACAATTAAGTACATAATCATCATGATCAAAATAATTAATTTTGAGAAATTAATCTATATGTTCATCAAAACTAAAATCTAGCCAACTTTCTTTTAAATCAAGAACCTTAGGATGAAACAATTCAATCAAAGGGAAATCAACAGTGGGTTCAATTTCACTTAAAGTAGGATTACAAGCATAAAATACAAGTTTATTTGTTCTTATGTTAAATTCCTTGAGAATACAATTAATATTGAAAGCTTCAAAATTTTCAATTAATGCCCATACCTTTTGACTGTAATGATGCATATGAGTTTGATTAGTTTTGTAAATATTTTGAGTTTGTCTTACTATCAGCTTTGAGTCTTTGAAAACTTCTAAATGTTTAACATTTAATTCTATGGATTTCTCTAATCATAAACATAAATCTTCAAACTCTAATGTATTATTAGTATTTTCAAAGGATAATTTATAATCATAACGAAATATCTTACTGATGTGAGATATGAGACAAATACCAACACCACTACCTTGTTGAGAATAAGCTCCATCAGAGTAAGGAGACCATAAAAGGTTTCACTTAAATAATTTCTCATGTTGGTTTTTTGATTCATCAATATTTAATAATTCATAAGTCTGAATGCTTTTCTCTATATAATAAATACTCGATAGAGTTTTAATCAGAGTATCAGAAAAATATTATCTTTTAATAAATGCAATTTCATTCTTCATTGGGACCTAAGTCACATCCTTCTAAACAAATACTCCATTTGCCTTTGACCAATCTCTTCCTAATAACATTACATAGTTACTTGGAATATCTAAGATCTAAATATTCATTATACATCTAATGTGTTCATCTTGTGCAATCTTGATATCTATGTCATGAAACTTACCATATCTTTTGGTTTATTTAGCATCAAAACTAGTATGTTTTATGTTATCTACTTCATAATAAATTCCTAATTGATAAACAATGCATTTAGGCATAATACTCTTTGAAACACCAGTATCTAAAATACAATTATGAATTATTATATTACCAATTTTAACTATGACATAGAAAGGAGGAATATAATCAGTAGGAGGATCAAACTATTGAGCATAGATATGTTCAAAATTATTTTTTTCTTTTAAATTTACATCAATTTTAGGATTTTTAACCGTCTCATTAATTTTATCTAATTGCCCAAGAAGACTAGTAGCTTGAAATAATAAAAATCAAGATTTAATGGTTGATAAATCATCAATTATATTGTAAGACTTAGCATTTGTTTTTTTTTTTTAATTCTTAGATTTGTAATGTTAATATTGTGAGTTATTATATCCAGTTGAAAAAAGGATATCTTGATCGTTTTTTCATTATTATGAGTTGTTTTATCTTCATCATCAGAATGAGACTTATCATTCGTTAATCTATTATTGTTAAGAATTTCATAATCCTTATTCATTGTATTTATAACATAAATATTTTATTTTTCTGAAGAATCATCAGTAGAATTTATATTTTACACTAAATCCTCAGTTATCTTTTCCATGTAACAAATATTTTTAAAATTTAATAAGAGCTTAACAGGTTTTAGGATTATGGTCAAGTTGACAAACATCATAATAATAGGAAATATTATCATCTTTCACAGTTTTTATGTGAGTAAGATGGCTTATCATTAAGCTGCCTTTTAATAATGACTAGCTCATTATCTAAACTAGGGATTT
>JARHVA010009561.1:245000-282500 GCA_037957365.1 Torreya grandis | reverse complement strand
CACCCTGGTTTGACCTTTGACCCCATCCATTATTACTATTCTCTACTGGTTGGTCCCACCCAGATAATTTGAAAGAAGAAGTGATCTAAAAATATATCAAAATCAAATTCTAGGCTTATGACTAAAAAACATCATGATCTATAGATATTACTGATTTCTACCTAAATTATAACCATACTAATTTCCATATTTAAAAGTTAGAATTTTAACTTCATTTGAACCCATATGCACATCCTTATAATTTTGTCAAAAATCAACAAATGATTTCCTACTAAACTAATAAAGACTTCTCAAATATAGATAAATATGTTTGTAAACCATTTTTATTATTTGTAAAACTATTTTCTCATCTAAAACTCAACCAATATATGAAAACATTATACAATTTTAAAAAAATTATACAAACATATTAATCATTCCAATTTATTACAGCTTTAAAACCACTTCACAAAATTATGTCATAACCAGATATATTCAACAAAATTCCAATTCAAAATGACTTAGAAAATAGCCCAAATTCTACCAAACTCTTTAAAGTACTTCATGGTGATAACTTGCATGTGCCTGAAACCATTTAATATATGAAATGTACCAAAGCTAAACTAAACTTAGTAACAAACTCATCATACCATTTTTCAAAACCCTCATACTATGCCAAATATAAACATTTTTTGTAAACTACCCCCATAAATAGACCCTTAAAAAAATGTAGATGATGAACAAAATCAAGCACCATTCGACACTGCATGTATACCCAAATCTCCAAATTTTAAGATTTTGACTTGAGACTAGAACCATTAATCAACTAATAAAAGCTTCAACAAAACCCATTGCATGATATCTTACATTCACACATGCAAGCTTTAATATCAAACTAGGATAATAATCAATTCACCCATTAGAGAATCAACTAAAAACTAATCTTAAAACAAGACCTCAAACAAAACTTATTCGCAATATCTGACTGATAACTCATGCAAAGCTTCAAATTACCCAAAATATTTTAACAACTATTAATATATTATAAAAACTTTTTGAAAAGCTATCAATATTCGAAAACCATAAATTTTATTTCAAAACTCTAACCTTGTCTAGAAATACATATTTTTTATACAAACCTTAAATCCAAATTTTCATTTAAAATAGAAAACATCGCTGATTTCACATCGCAATTCCATATTTCCAAAGGAAATGAAATAGAATTACTCATATATGAATCAAGCACAAAAACCCTGTTGAAATTTCCTTGCTCTTCTCTTCTTCTATGCAACTCCCATCGAGCCAAGGTTTTTCTTCTACTGGAATCTTTCAAAATGATAAAATGATCAAAGAAAATCCACCTTTTATTTTCCACCCTTGTACCATAACTATTTAGGGTTACGTACTCCTTTTTCATTGGCTCACATAAACCTATGTGAAAGTTAGTAGTCTGATATCCCATTTTATCAAATCAACAAATTAAGCCTTTCACTATACTTCTCACCAAAACCCTTGCTAATTTTTGTGGTTCAAGGAGAGAAGTAAGTAATTAATGCTCATATTTCCACCCAAATCTCTCATGATCTGAAACATCGAGAGATTTTTGATGCCTTTAATTCCATTGACACCATCACATAAGCTTCGATGGGTTTAAGTCCATATGTATGCCAACTCAACATACAATCATGCTTTATGAAAACCAAGCCATCAACTGAGTCTCATAGTCCTTAGGTTTATTTATTCATTACTATCACCAATTGAACTTAAAACCTTCAAAATATATAAGCCCATATTACATTTTAATCAAGTCACGCTGAATCCCATGCATACATTAATAGAATGTTAGACTTAGTGACCTTAGAATAATCATATAATAAGCAAAAATTCCCTAGTAATTTCTATTAAAATTTAATGTATATGGATGTGAACACAATGACTCTGGTAATGATAGTGTTTATACTCCTGGTGAACAAAATTATATCTCAACAACATTGTTTATCAAATGGCCTTGTAAACATGGTAAAAGACATTATTCATGTGGAAATGTTTTAAACATCAAATTTGAATGTTCCTTAATTTTTGAAACAATGTTTCCTCAAAATGTCAAAGGATTTATTATGCAACTAAATAAATTGAGATTAGAAATTATTTTGATATGAGAAATAGAATAAGATAGGACCATTTGATCATGAAAAACATGCCAAACTATAAATTATCATGCTATGACATGATCAACTACTATTATTCAAAAATCATATCCACTTAAACTATCAAATTGAAGCAACTATATCTGAACCATGAAAATCAGCTAAAAATACCATGACATGATTCATATAGACATGCATCAAATAAATAAAATAATGAAGTATAGAAATATATCAAATAAAATTGATTCTTCCACTATAGAACTAAATTGCTATATTTTCCCAAATATAACATTGAAATGATTTAAATGCACAAGAACTGAAACTGTCAACTATACTATAACTGATCTTGATTATAATCATATATGCATATTTTATTATTTCATCCACCATACTTTTTCAAACCACTTAAACATAAATATAATCATCAACAAATCATCATGAATTGACAATCAAATATGCATATACAAATATCATCATTCAAAAAGGGTCCCTAACATAGTTTTAGGCTTAATGACTGAGTCATCACTATGGCAGTAATTATAAAGTTAAAAATTTTGAAGGGTGTAGAAAATAGGAATAACAAACCAATTATGGATTTTAAAACTATTGCTTATGAGAGCTGATTACAACTTTCAAAATTCTTTAGTTTTTTTCTTTTTCTTGATAATGGGTCTTTTGCTTATTTTTTTGTTTGGAGGGTTGACGAAGATGATCGATGTGATAATCTTCCAATAGATTTATTTCTTTGAAAAAGGGTTTACTTAGCCATCCTTCAAGGGAGTGATCTAAGTTTGTGTGCTTCACATAATCCTTTTGATAACTATCCTTCAAGGGAGCAGTCCACCTTACTCTTATAAATTTTGATATGTTTTTGGTAGTTGTCCTTCGATGGAGTAGTCTATAAATACTATGGATGACCTATGATTGTTTCTATTTATGAATTTGATTTTAATTTTAATTTTTCTTAACATAGACTTGCTTATATATGCTCAAAGGTGGACCTTTATAAATGAAATACTAAAAGCACAAGAAAGTTGATTAGTTGTAAGGAGGTTTAGGCAACAATGACCATGGGAATTCATCTTGTAAAAAAGGAGTGGAAAGTACCATGAGAATCATGCCATGGGTAGAGCCATGCTACCCATTGTTCAAGATGAGGCTATGATTGTGATGGATAATCACATGATTCAATTTTAATCAATTATCCCTAAAATAGGGAGATGGATTTGGTTTGAAAGCAAGGGATGAGCCTAAGTTAGACAAAAGGTGTGTTTGATCCCTTTCAATGAAAGAAATGATGCAAATATGAGTCATTAAGGGGCTCAAGTTCTAGGTTTCCCTCAAGAAATGATAACTAGTAAGTTCTTGATTCATACTTATGGGTGATGATATAAGGTCTATGCCAATTAAAAGTAAACTTACCCTACTTTTTTTCTTTGTATGGGTGGCATGTTAGTTTTCCTTTAGCATGAGGTCTTTGATATTAAATTCATATAATTTAAGGTGTTTTTTATAGTCCCATTTGATTATTTATTGATAGACATGAAGGTGGGTGAGGGTGGCTAAATGACATTATTCAAGTAGCTCAAGTTGGGCTAAATGGTGTTGGTGATAATCATTTTCAAAAATGAGCTCTCACAAAGATATGTAAAGATAAGGAATTTGGACCTTGAGAGGTAAGATATCCTTCACTACAAACATAAGAGATAATGGTGTAACACCTAGAGGGGTTTAAATGCTAGTATGATACACATATAAGGTGAAGGGGATGTGAAAATGCCAATCTTGACCAGAGACATTGACCATTTTAGTGAACATGTTGTTAAGAGTTTTGTTATAGGCTTATGTCTATCCATTAACTTGAGGTTGATAGGGTGATGATAAAATTAACTTGATAACAAATGCATCATAAAGACATTAGTCTTTTTTTTTTAAGGATTTACCATTATCAGTGATGATTTTGTGAGGGACATGAAAGTAAGAGATGATGTGATGATTGATGAATTTGATAATATTTTCTACTTTGGTTGAGTTTATAGGAATAACCTCTACCCATTTGGTAAAATAATCAATCATAGTGATGATAGAATGGTGTCTTTGTGAATAATGGGGTTAATTTCACCAATAAGGTCCAGACCCCATTATGAGAAGGGCCAAAAATGAGTGGATACATTAAGACTATGGCTACATGCATGATGAAAATTGTCATGTTGTTGACACTTAACACACTTTTTCACATAATCACAATAGTCTTGGTTAAGGGTAGGCTAGAAATAGCCAAGGTGAAAGATGCTCTTAGTAATGGGTAGGCCACTAAAATGTCTCCCATAGATCCCATCATGTATTTATGTGATAGCAATAGACACTCGGTGACTGCATAAGTAGTAGAAGAGGAGACTATAAAAGCCATGTTTGTAAATAATAACCTCCATAATGGTATAACATGAGGTACTGTAGATAAATGCTCTTAACGCATTCTTGGAAAGAATAAAACGAATGATGTCAAGGTTAAGATAGTTGAAGGTCTATTGATACCAAAGGTTAGGTTGGGTCTTTTCCACATTAAGATGGTAGAAGAATCTAGTTTCACATAAGAAGGCTGGGTAAGTTTGTGGATAATGATAGATAACTTAGAGTCATAGGGTTTAGACAGGATCTAAGAGGTGAGGGAAGCCATCATGTTGGCAAACTTGTTAGTAGATCACAGGGTGGATTGGATATAATAATGTTAATATTTGATCAAATAGTTTATTATACTATTACAAAACATCATTCTTACACTAGTAAGATTCATTGATTTGATTGACAACTAGCTGAGAGTCACCAAAAAAAGGTAATTATTTTGAATCCTAAGGCTAACATAGTTTGAAGGCCTATCACTAGGACTTCATACTCAACCATATTATTGGTGCATTCAAAATCTATCTTGAAGGATAAATGGAGAAGTTTACCTTGAAAGGGAATAAGGATAATGCTGGCTCACCCACCATGTTGACACTTTGATCCATCAAAGAATATGGTCACTTGATAGATGAATTCTGCCTGAGAGAGGTTCATGATGGACTCATCTAGAAACTCAAGAGGAAGAGGTTGGTTGTCCACTAATGGTGCTTTTGCCAATTGGTTGGAAATTACTTTCACTTTAATTTATTTATGCTAAAAAAAAACAAGGTTAAGCTATGCTAAAATCATGATCCACTTGGTTTTACATTAGTTTTGGTATGGCTTTGAGTGCATATACTTGATTGGATCAATATTGGTTATGACATAGGTCTTATGGTTAAGAAGGTAGTGGAAAAGTTTGGTGGCCATGAAGACTAATACTAAAAAAGGTTTCTTAGTATGTGTGGACCAAGTCTCATATTATACAAACATGCAGTTGATGTAGTAAACAACATAATATTTATGTTGTTCATCCTAATGAGCAATCATTGCCCATAGGGAGTGATTGATGGTATAAATATAAAGGTATAAAGGTTTGTCACCCTTGGGAGGGGTGAGGATAGGTGGAGACAAAACGTACTTTTTGAGTGAATCAAAGGCCTTTTGACAGTCACTATTCCACTTGAAAGAGAAATACTTGTTTAGAAGGTGATGGAAGGGTTGACATCAATCTAAGAGGTGAAAGATAAATAAATGAATGGATTATAGCTTTCCCTAAAAACTATATAGACTCTTGAGTTTGATTAGAGGAAGCATGTCAAAGATAACTTTGATTTTGGTAGGATAGACTTTGATTCCCTGAAGGTAAATGACAAAGACAAGGAGTTTTCCTAACAAGACCCCAATAATGCACTTCTTATGGTTGAGATAGACATGGTAATGGATGAGGCACTCAAATATGAATTTTATAATGACCAAATGATCCTTAAAATATTTTAATTTCCCATGAAGGTCATCCACATAGTCCATAACAATTTTATGGATAAGGTCATGGAAGATGTAAGTCATAGCACGTTGGTAGGTTGCACTAGCATTCTTCAATCCAAAAGGCATGACCCTATAGTATAAGGTCCCCCATGGGGTGATAAATGTGTTTTTATGTTGATATTTAGGCAAAATTAGGATCTGATTATAGGTTGAAAACCCATCCATGAGAGATAACATCTAATGGTTGGTTGTAAGATCAACTAGCTATTCGATGCTTGGTAGACAAACATCATCCTTAGGGAAAAAATGTCAAGGTCATGAAAGTCCACATAAATGCATAGTCCCCTTGTGGCTTTGGTGGTAGGTATGAAATTTGAGACCCATTAGGGATAGCCAATGGGTTGAATTAAATTGATAGATAAGAGACACATAAGATCTTCTTTGATGAGAAAGGATATGCAAGGGTTCATTCATCAAAGTTTATGTCTAAAAATTTTGGCATCATGGTTAGTGGCTATGTTATGGGTGGAAATGGTAGGGTAAATTCCTTGCATATCACTATAAGACTAAGCAAATGCTATGTTGTGGTCCTGAAAGAAGGAGGGGATGTCTTGAAGCTCTTTGAAACATAGCGATTATCTAATTTTGACAATATGTGGATCATCTATGGTACCCAAGTTGATATCCATGGTGGATTCATTCAACATGGTTAAAGTCTTAGAAGGTAGATATTTGTGGATGGAAGAATTTGATGTAACAAGATAGGTGAGAATGGAATCATCATCCTGACATTAAATGGTACTAATGGTAGGAGAGTCATATTCTATCAATTCAAGATGGGTCGTAGGGATAGTTATTATCACCCCATACTTTTGATAGGTCAAGGGTCTAAGGCTAATCATGTTTATGATAAAATTCTAGGGGGTTGATGTCATCATCTTCATAACCAAGATGGAGAAGATGTTGGTGAGGAAGGGATGTCTTCCTCAATAATGGTGATAGTATGTGGTTTGGTTTTCTTCTTATTGGGTAGGATGAAACTGAGGCCATGTTTCTCATAAGGTTTTCTAGTCTCAATTAAAATTAATTCATGTGGGCCATGATCATATCATTTAAGACCATATCTTTTCCAAGCACACATATGGAGGTATCTATTGACAAAGTCTAGGTTATATAGACAGGATAAGCTAGAGGTGAATGGTTGAGATGAAAAAGAGGTGGTATAAGTGTCAAGTTGTTTGTGAAGTGCCCCATAGATGAAATGGGTTTGATAATTTTAAGGTCTTATGGGAATAAGGGCTCTGACATTGGGGTCATAATCAGGGTGGTGGTCAAATTTCCCATATTTTTAGGGAGTAGGGAAGGCATCAAGGGTCAATAGGTAGTATTCCCCAAGTGAAATATGTTGGAATATTAATTTCAAGTTGTCTATGGTGGGAATTTGATCCAAAGAGATTGATGAGATAGTAGATGCCTCATTGATAGAAGAATATATGTATTCATCTTTCATGGATGAGGTCTTTTCTTTGGCTAGTCAAAGGTAAGAGGATGTCATTGGGTCAATAAGTCATGTTGTATGATGAAAAGGGACTTGGGTCAGCTTGTATAGTGATAACCTAGCCTTCGTGTTCAAATTTGACGCAATGACGAAGGTTAGAGGGTACACAATCCATGTAGTGGATCAAAGGTCATCCTAGCATAACATTATACTAGAATTCACCTTCCACTACATAGAAGAGTTTAAAGAGTGTACGATGTCCTAAATGGATATAAAGGACAATAGTTCCCAAAGTAGTGGCCATGGTATCATTAAAGGATTAGAGAATCATTGAGGTTTTAGACATGATATATTTTAGTATTTTGAGTTGATCATAGGCATGAGAAAATATAATATTAATGCTTTCTCCCCCGTCAATAAAAAACCATTTGATACAGGTTTGGTTGACATAAGAAGTGATGAAAGGAGTGGGATCTGGGTCATCAAGGTGGATAGAAGGTATGTTTGTATCCTTGAAGGTGACAAGGTTTGAAATTTATAGAGTGGCAACAAAGGCTATCAGAGGTTAAGGGTCTTTAGGTTTGACTTTTATTGATTTCAATGCCTCTATCATTACCTAGCGATGATGAGGTGGAAGAGAAATTAATTCATATAGACTCATTTTTATAGGGTTTGGTGAAGTTGTTTGAGCACCACTCTCCTAATTGATTCAAAGGGGTTAGATTGAGAGGTACCCAAGATAGATACCTTGGGTTTGGATAAAGGTGAAGATGTTTGGGTTTGTTTTGTTTATGAGGTTGAAGATGGGTTTATCCATGGCATTAATACTTTTGCCTTCCCCTCATCTTTTTTGTTCAGTGTGTGATTGGGTGACCACATGGATAGTATGGATAGAAGGAAGAGTTGGGGTAGGATATTGGTTTGGTTCCCCATCACTCTGAGGTGAGGGTAGGTGAGTAGGTATGTGTTGGGTAGTTATTGTTATTTGTTGGACTAGTAGCAAGCTCGTGGGAGGTTCATCTATTAATATATCATCCCCATTATAGAGGTAATGGATCATGGTTTGGAGAGATTTATAGTTCTTTGTGTCATGCCTGGGTGTCCTATGATAGGAGTATACTTTATAGTCATTATACCAAATGGGTTTTGGACCTAGAGGGACAAATGGTCAGATAAGAGGTAAGGTTCATAAAGAAGCTTGCAATAACCTTTGGAAAATAGTTGAGTAGGATTCAGATAGATTTGGAGAGGGTTTAGAGGTTTTGGTCTTTGTTGGTGAGATGGAAGTCTTTTTAGAAATAGGCTTGATGGTATAGTCTTGGGTAAGGTGGTGTTATTAATTTATGATTTTTATTTAGGTAAATAAGTTGATAAGTTAGAGGTAGAAGATGTTAAGGTAGTTATTTTGGTTATTGATGGCTTGGTGTAAATGGGTGTGTCAAAAAGTAAGAGTGATTGTGTAACCAAGAACGGTGGTTAGGTTTCTGTTAAGATAGTTGGTTGCTTAATCAAATTAGAAGGATGAGGTGCCAAAATAGGGTGTAAGGTTGAGGGGGGTAGAATTATAGCTTTTTTATCCTTTTGATAGCTTTGCCTCCTTGGTTGATTTGGTTTGGTGCTTGGTTGGTGGGTCTGGTGAGGTCAGTTCCACTTTCATAGATGGGTGATTAAGACTCTATGTAGGGAAGCTGCTAAGGTTTTTGGTTATTTTGGTTGAAGTGATAGAAGATGATTTGGCTATCTAGGGTTTGGTTATTTTGGATGGTTGAGGGATGGTTTCATTGGTAGAGTTTTTTCTTGGTTGGGTTGATATGATAATGGGTTGGATAATAGAAGTGGTGGGTTTATCTATCAAAGAGGTGGTTGGATGTTCTTATTTGGTGATTTAAGGGAGCCCCAATTTTTGTCAAAAGGTATCCCGATTTATGTCATGTTTGGAGACAAATTATAATCTCTAAACTAAACTAGAGAATGGTTTATAGACTAGTCTTGTCCCCTAGGTAGTGGGTTTATAAGATAAACCCACAAGCTGATAAAGAGGGGTGATAACCTAATCCTTTTCCTCAATCAAAGGATCCAAGATTGGGATAGTTTTTTCCTCTATGGGAGGTATATGTATGGTGATTTATTCCTCATGAACGATTTCCAATAGAGGGGTGAATTATTCAGTAGTTTAGGGAGAAGGTAAAGTAGTGATGGTTATTATATTTAGTATGTCATTTGAAGGAGGGATTGATGACTCCACTACCTCAATAAGTGGAGGAGAGAAAGATGGTGTTTCCTTGGGTTAGGTCTCTAAACAAAGAGAAGGTAACTCCACTACATCAATAAGTGGAGAAGGTGAAGAACATCTAGATTGCATAGCAGGTTCTTCAATAATGAGCATGTCAAGAACCATATTAATAGTATGGGCATCATGAGAAGACTCAGCTTTATTGCTCTAATTTTTGGTAGGTGCATGATTAGGAAAAGGTTGTCTAAAAATGTCAAGAGATTGGTTCAGAGGTGTGTTGGGGTTGTCCAATGTGAGTTCCCCCTTGTCAATGAGGATTTGGACAAAATTTTTGAAGGTATTACACTTACTAATGCCATGCCCAACTACTTGATGGAAATCACATAAGTCATCCTCATTTTACCAGCCAGGTGTAGGATGAGAAGAGTCAAACTATTGAGGGGGTTTTATTGGAATAAGTTGTATGGTATTGGATTTTAGTAACTTCTCTAGGACTGAAGCATAAGATTGCCCAAGCAGAGTAAATTGCTTATAATTATTTTGGTTTTGGTTCCTCATGTTTTGTTTTAAGTTAGAGGATTTGAGTTGATTTACAAATGATGAAGTAGTCTTAAGGATAACCACATTCATATTTCCCTTGATTTTGGTATTGGCATTGGTTTGGTTATTTGGTTTAGAGAAAGAGGCCCCACTGATTTTGTAGGTTGATTTTTTGTTTTTCATCTTTAACTTTCCTTCATCAATGGCTCTATTTTGTAGCTTATGTGCCATGGTAAAAGATTTATCAAAGGTTATAAATATTTGTACATGTAATGTAGAAGAGATGTGATTAGCACATGCTTGAGTAAATAGTTTTATCAATTTAAGTTTGGGTAAAGAGAAGGAAAGTTGAATGATTAGGCTCCTCCAATGAGCTACAAAATCAGCAATAGATTCATCATCAAATTTCCATTTAGACTAAAAGTCTGTGATGGAAACTTTATTATAAATGTTTATCAAAAAGTGATCTAAGAAATTTTAGGCTAGCTAGGTGAAAGAGAAGAGATAATGTTTGGTTAAGGAACTATAACAATCCAATGTTAGCCCTAATAAAGACATAGGAAAAGTGTAGAGGAGAGCATCATCATATATGATCAAATAAGATGAGTGCCTAAATGCCTTGAGGTTTTTTTGGGGATCCTCCTTACTCTAAAACTTAGAAAAATTAGGAATTTCCCACTGAGGAGGTTATGGTTTGATAGGGACATATGGGTTAATGGGTTGGTTGTAGATCTGGTCATATAATAAAATATTATGAGCACCAAAGATGGATGAATCTAAAGTAGTCATTTTATCCATGAACATTTTCATTAGATCTATTATAGGTTGTGTACATGAAATTTTTTGAGGTGAATACTATGGTGGTGGTTGGGTAATATATTGATAGTTGGTGGGAGGTCAAGAAGCTATCACATATTGATATGTGGACACAGATGGTTGGGTGGATGCTATGTAGGGGTAGGTGGATGTAGTTGGTTGGGTATTGGGTAGAGGTACATGCCCTTGTGGGTTAGAGATGTAACCCAAGTTGGGTGCAATGGCCACCTATTGAGAGGTTGATGTGGGTTGGGTAGGAGTTTTGGTTAGGTTTGTAACAAAAGGAAAGGTGGTGAAATTTTTACTGATTGGTGGTAAGCTAGAAGGTATAGACAACACAAAATTTTACAGTGGAGTAATGACTAATGGATTAAGGGTAGTTAAAGGAAAGTTTGAAATGTTAGTAATAGGTACTCTCATGCTTACTAGAGTATAGGTGGTTAGTGGTTGGGTTTCTCCTAGGGTAAATGAGTTGTTTGTGGGGGTAGAAGGCATAACGGTGTTGGTTTGTTAGGTAGGTTGGTTCTCCATAGTAGTATCAAACGGATTATTAGTGGATGAAGATACTTTGGTCATCAATGGTTGGGTGGTAAGTATGGTAATGGAAGGGCTCCCCATAAGGTGGGAAGGCATGTCATAAGGTGGGTCCATAGGTGGGACCAAATTTGGGGTATGGTGTGGCATGGTGCTGAGATAATGATAAAGGGCCATATGATTGTTATCTAAGAAGGAGAAAAAGTCCATATATCCTTGGGGAACTACCTAAAAGAAATAAGGACTTTATAAAGGGTGAGGATATTATTTTGGTTCATAGATGTACTCCATGGGTGAGGAGGTAGAATAGGTTGATTGGTTTGGTTATGGGTTTTGTTTTTCTAGATTTGTTCACTACTGGAGAGTTAGAACCATACAAGATAAGGGAGAGAGAATACAAAAACAATCTAACCACTAAGAAAAAGAGAAAATGAGAAATGAGAAAGCAAATCAAACACAAACTAACAAGTATGTTAAGTCTAAAAGTTATTTTTAGTCTCTTTTTTGGGTTATGCCTTAAGCTTTGTAAGAATTTGTGTGACTAAAATTGGCTTATAGAGTGGGTAATAAAAAATAAGTCTATGGTTGGTTTTAGGTTGAGTTAAGGCTCTCAAAAGGATATGTATTTGAAATCAATACATGTCTTGGTATTGGGGCCTACCTCCTCACTTCACACACCACAACAATAAAGGTGTCAGGTGCTTAGCCAATATATACAAATTTCTAGAGTTTATACTAAACAAGAGAGACGAGTTTGTTCTCCCCTTGGTAATGACCTCTAAGTAAGATTGTTGGGAAAGGCTAAGGTGACTAGTAGGTAATGAAATCCTAGTCTGGCCTTCTGTCAAGTTGTTTAGATATTTGATTGATGTAGGTGATTTGGTTTGTCTATGTGATATAAGTGATGCTACGATTGAATTACATTACTTTAATTTAACTAAGTGGTCTAAGATTGAAAGAAACCAATGTATTAAATTGGTTTTAAGCTCAAAATAATTTGTAATTTTTTTTATGAGCACATAATAGGGAGAAGATCATGTAGATGAAAACAAAAGAAAAAATGAGTAGAGACTCAAGGTCCCACTAGGCATGCTAGAATATTTCAAATAATTTCAGCTTATATTCCAAAATAGGAAGAAGAAAGATAATAGATATAGGTATAGTTAAAAAACCTATTTTTTTGTGTATGCATTGAATCAGATGATTTTAAAGAGCTCATCTTTGAATTGGGAAGAATGACCTAAAAATAAGACAATACTAAAGCAAATGGTTGGTTAGATAGATAGTTGGGTGGATTGCCTAGTGCTAGTTAGATCCTAGAACTAAGAGCTTCTTTGGGGTTTGTCAATACACACATTAAAAAAAATTAAGTTTACAAAATATAAGATAAAGTACTTACATCAATAATCAAAAGGTAATGAAATCTAATACAAGAGATGATTGATAAATAAATAGACTAAAATGACTAATATAGCAATAAAAGTTCAATACTAATGTTAAATAGGTTGGAAGTGGTTCAAAAAGGGAGTCTATGAATAGGAAAATAAAAAGAAAGTTGGATTTGGTTGAGGGTAGGTGGGTGAAAATAAATTTCTTTTGTTTTATGACATAGTGACCATAAGTGGTTGGTGTGACTATTGATGGTTGAGGTGACCTTTAGTGGTTGAGGTAACCATTAGTCATTGGACAGACTATCAGTAATCAATATGACCATCAATAGTTACTATTTGTTGGATTTGGTGGATAAAAATTTAAATTGATAGGATCATAAAAAACAATTATGATAGATTACTTTATGTTGGGTTGATTGTGAAATGAAAATAAAGTAATTGACAAATTTAAATAAATACTTATCTTATCGAAGGTTGATCAGGTAAATAGTTGAGGTGGTTGGATTATTGATGGAGTATAGCATGATTCCACCAAATTAATAGTACTTGGTTATTAGCTAAGGGGTGGTGGCAAGTCGATTCTCTAATGTGATGGTTGGATCATTGGATTGCTGGAAGAAGTGACCTGTAAAGAAAATTTGCATACAAAAGCTCTTAAAGTCATGGTCCTTTTCACCTCTTGCACCTTTCTTATTATAAGAAGGAAGGAAAAGTGAAACAAGATGTTAAAAAGGCATCCAACTTGCTATATAATTTCAACATTGGCATACATAGGGTCACACATGAATTAGACAATCTAATTATATAAAAGCAAGGTGGAGTAAAGGGTAAGTTAGGTTGGTTTAGGTGGTGGAACTTGACCATTAGTGGTCAAGGTGACTGTTGATGGTTAGGGTGACCATCAAAAATTGAGGGTAAAGGTTAAGTTGAGTTTATAAGGTGGGTTAAGTCTTTAGGTTAAGCTTACTAGAGTTAGGATTGGTTTGTGGCCTAGAGGCCAAGGTTAGGGCCCTAGGCGGTTGTAAAGTTGTCTAAGGTAGTTTCAACATTCAAAACCATCATGTGTGGATTTATGGTGTTGACATGTATTATTTTATGATAATGATGAAAAAACTTTTTAAATAATTATTTGTCAATCTTGTTATTCTATTATAAAGCTTTTAAAATGACCTCTAATATTCTCAAACATAAAAACATGTCTAAATTTGATTAAGGATCCCTTCAATTCCTTAAATAATCTTGGATTAGATTGAACTAACAGGACCTTAAAATTTTTGGATCATGTTGGTAGACATTTGTCTTTTTCACACCATGGAATCCACTACACAACATCTTTATCTAGGTTGAAAGAGGCTATATGGACCTTATATATAGATGGAGTGTCATGTTGAAACAAATATTGATCTACCCAAGACATCAAAATAATGGGATATTTACCTTTAAATTAAGGAAAATATATTTAAATATCATTAACCATTCACCCAAAATTGGGCTATGTTAATAATTGTGGCTTAATCTAGTCTATGAATTGTAGTCACATATTTATTGAAAAGTGTCAATCATGGGTTTTTCATTGGGCATTGACACTAGAGGGTTGGGATTAGAATTCATCTCATACAGAATATATATTAGTAAGTTATAAATTTATGTCTTCTCCTATGATTGGGATAATAACACCATATGTGGGTTGATTCTTAGGATTCCAAATTATGTTGGTAAATGTTATATGCTAAAATGATAATCTCAATGAGACAATCATAATTGTATAAGTTTCAAAAGGATAGAAAACTATTTTTGGTACTTAAGTGAAAATAAAAATTATATGTAGAATTTTTTAAAATAAATTTAAATAACCATTTAAATGATCATCTCAATGAGAAAATCATAAGTGTAGTGGCCTTATGATAATATTTATTTGGCTATTCTACTAGTTGGTTATAACATCAAATTCAGGTAAACATTTTTGAAATATTTTGACCATTATTGTTGTTCTAATTATTATGTTTGTGTTAGTTGTAAAAATATGTTGACATGTTCAAACTGTTGGTTGGTACTATATTCCCAAGGAATTATAGTCAAATTTATGACTATAGGAATTTTAGGGTTACAAAGAGGGTTACTAGAAAGTATGCTTGGTTTCTATGTTGGAAAATATACTAATCTCATTCATAATATAGTATGTACCTATTATTTCATATCTATAGTTATGCAGGGTAACCATTCCATATCCTAATATCCCATCTTTGAGGTATGGTACAAGTAACTTCTTAGGGCTAACCACTTACCAATGCATCACAAAGATGAAATTTTCAAGGCTTCATATGTATAAGTTTGAAAAAATATTACTTGGTCTTATCATATAAGTGAAGCTTCACGGAATCACAATTCCATATATAATATTTTATAATTGATTTCATATTGGGGAACTACCCCTCACTCAAAAAAATAAGTGAAAAATGATAACAACTTACCCCAAAATGAAATGTTTATATTAGTTTTAAAACTATCATAACACATTTTATAACCTAAGGATATAATATAGAAGAAAATAATTGGGGAAAAAACTTATTTTCACTACCTTGTTAGCAACTTTTTTTCCACAAGACCCTGATTGGGATAGGTGATAACATACAATGGACAAAATTAGATAAATGTAAACCACTAAAACTGTTGCAAAAAAATGACCCTAGAAAGAATTCTAATACCATATATTAGGAACTATCTGATAGACACATTAATTTAATAATAAAAATGTAACTAGGATGTATTGAATGGAAAAAAATTAATATGTTATTTGAAAGATAAAATCTCACTATAAGGTATCATGAGCCTCTTCTACAAGGAAACCATCTTTGAGTATAACTCAATATAAAAAAATTAATGGATGATGTTTCCTCTGACACAAGCCCTATATAAACTATTTTATTCAACACAAAGATTGCATAATATACATGATTTAGGATAAATAAAAATGAAAAATTGAATGAATATTAAATCATATATATCTGATATTATATTAATAATACCTAATACAAAGTATAATAGTTAGGATGAATAGATTTTAACACTTGTCCATTCTTATTAGTCTCTAATATACTACAAGAGATGCTAGAAGAGTATTAATTAATTAACATGTACCATATGCATATAATTTCATGCAATGGATTTATATATAAGGATATTGTCCATCCAAATAATGATCTATATAGGGTACATCAAATATTTATCATATTATTATCACATACTTAATGTCTATCTAGTCATTTATATCACTCTGGTAGGTATTATGTCTTTACCAAGTTCATGGTTTTTGTTAAAATAATATCAATTACATTAATTATTTAATTGTGTATGTGTGTGTGTGTGCGTGTGTGTGTGTGTGTGTGTGTGTGTGTGTGTGTGTGTGTGTGTGTGTGTGTGTGTGTGTGTGTGTGTGTGTGTGTGTGTGTGTGTGTGTGTGTGTGTGTGTGTTTGTGTGAACTCTTTATTATATTGAAACATAAACTAGAGCATTATCAATTGATTAATGCATATTAGATGTCTATAAGTTACAAGTGCAGTCAAATGGATTGAAATTGAAATATATTACCCATCCCAATTAATTTCTATGAATAGTTTATTCTAGAATGATAAACATCCATATAAGAGCTATACAATGGACTTGCAAACCACTACAGTAATTAAACACCCTATAAAAAGGTATTAGGAATTTTTACAAGGAGATTAGAGCATTAAAAATTCACCATGTTCTTTATTGAAGATAAATGAGCTCTGTTATTCATGAATATATTGGTATTAGATGTGTAACAAATATTACACTACCAATGTTTGTTAGTGAATATCTATTATGGAATGTAAATGTTTGTATTAGATGGTTATTTGTTGGAGTCATAATCCCTTTTATCCCAAATTTTATAAATTAACTCATCTGATATAGAGTTAAAAAGGGTATTTAATGGAGTTATAGATCCCATCCTCCTATGATTTTACTATCCCAAGTTTATATATCCTTATCTTTTATTTTGGATCCCTCATTTATTACATTAATGGCCTATCCAATCTAGATGGATATGGGATAGTCAATGGAAATAAATGTTCCCCTTAATCATCCTTTCAAATTTATATATCTAAAATAAAATTTAGATCCTTAAAAATTATGGCTCCTATTAGTTGAGGCTCTCACATGTCTAACATGACCCTTAATAAATTCTGCAATTTTATACACCATTCAATATAGATATTATTTATAATATTAACGACCTCTCCCACACATATCTTTGTAAAAACATAATTTTTTTATGGTTCCTTGAATGTGTCTTTGAGTCATGGGTTTCTTTAATGTGTCTTTGAGACATGGCTTTCTTGAATTTATCCTTTAGTCATGGATTGAGATAAAAAAAAAATTGTGTGTGTGTGTGTGTGTGTGTGTGTGTGTGTGTGTGTGTGTGTGTGTGTGTGTGTGTGTGTGCGTGCACGTGTGTGTGTGTGTGAGTGTGTGCATGTGTGTGCGTGTGCGCGTGTGTGCACGTGTGTGTGTCTATGTATGTATGTATGTATGTATGGATGCAGGCATATATATCTATGTTTGTGTGTGTGTGTGTGTCTATATATATATATATATATATATATATATATATATATATACAAACTGCAAATGTAAAAATATTGATGGTACAGCTATATATTCTTCCAACACAAGGGAAGTGTGGTGTATTTGAATTTAAACTATTTTTTAGTCTTATGTACTTAATTCTTTGATCCAAGTGGATCCATGTACTGTTCTATTTTCAAAAAGTCTTCAAATTTAGTTCAAATCATTTGCACATTATAGAACTCATCGAAAGCTTTCTAGCACTTTTTGTGGCTCAAAAAATGGAGTCTGAAAGCTCAAGATATAGCCAGTAGAAGAAATCATGTGACAGGGATGTCAAAAGTGACGTGGCATAGTTGGGAATGCCAAGTGAACCAATCTCCATTTGACACATGGTAAATAATTAGGGGGCAAAAAATATTAGTTAGGTGTTTTTTATGCACATGGTGTTTGATAAATTCAAATGTATTAAAGGTGCCAAACCTCCACTCCACCCACCAAATACGCCACCTTCCCATGTCTATCATGCCACCCAAGGAAATTTTCAAAGTCCAAGGCACCAAAAAGGAAGGAAGGAGAAGTCAAAGCATTTAAACTACATGCTTGGCACCTAGGGAGGAGAGCCTGAGCATGCCCAACAAGGATAGGCCGATTCATTCTCAATCAAGGCACCTAGAATGGAGGAGACAATTTTGAACTTGAGACCTAGCACCTAAAAGGCTAAGGTCTTGACGGCTTCAGCCACAGTGGCTGAAACACTATAAAAGGGAGTTATATTTACTTGTATTGACATGGATTTCTAATTATGTAAAGAAATTAAGAGGATTAGAGCCTTGTTTTTGCCTTCTACGGCCTTGGGATTTTACTTTCAGGTCTAAGAGAAATATTTGCAAGCATATAAAAGGAAAAATTGAAGATTTGTAAAGGTTTTAAAGGCATTTGTTGCAGCATTTTAATAGAACAATCCTCACTATTGGGCGGACCCAGGGATGTAGGCTATTGAAGCCAAAATTTGTTATCAACTTCTTGGTGTTATCTTTGATTTTCTTTGATTATTATTGCATTCCAATCTTCATTTTAGTTCTGATTTTACTTTCTTTATGAAAAATTAAATATAATAAAGTGAAAATTTGAAGGATCTCATAAACATGAACAAGTGATTTTTGAATGTAATGCACTTGTATTTTCAGTTTACAGATCAGATTTTTGGTATCAGAGCAATTGTTATTTAACATTGATTACTAGTGTATGTTGACAAGGTCTAAATCCCAAAAGGGTGAAGGAAAACTCGTTGAGTATAATCCATAGATTGGTTCAAGGCGTGCTTCAAGGATGGCTGAAGAAGAGGTGGAATCTGAACAAGCTTTCTGTCGAGCTTTCATGGACATGAGAATCATGGTTGAGGAACTATACTGTGACAAATAAAGGAAATATGAGAATGAAAAAGAAGGTGATTTTGAAAATCAAAAGGTAAAGAAATTCAAAAACCTTCTCCATCAGATGACGGTAAAAAACTATGGAATCTCTCCCTTCACTAAAATTAGATATTAAGTTTGAATTACCAATGTTTAATGGTGAAGTTAATGCCAAAAAGTTGGATAATTGGGTCAAGCAAATTGAAGTTTATTGCAGGGTCCAAAATATTGCAGGGGATGAGTCAAAAATTCATTTGGCTAATCTTTGTATGGGAGGTACAGCTCTCATCTGGTGGGAGAGTAAGTTGAAGGAAGCTGAGGTTCAAAAATGTAACTTGATTTCTACTTGGAATGAATTTATTGAAGAACTCAGAAAGCAATTCTATCCTTTAGGCTATATGCAACAAGCCATGATGGATTGGCAAAGTTTCAGACAAGGAAAATGCCAAAGTGTTCAAGATTATACACAATATTTTAGTAAAAAAGCTTTGTTCCTCTATACACACAAGAAACACTGCTAAGATATATAGTTGGGTTGCATAGTTACTTAAGACATATGATTCTTATGTTTAATCCCACTAATTTAGATGTAGTATGTGTTCAAGCCACTCATTTAGAGGATAGAGGAAAACAATCAAAAGAATCTTTTCCTAAAGTAAAAATTAAGCAATCTAATGTTAAGCATTCCAAAGGGGAAATTTCATCGTAAAAGGGTAAACAGAAATCCACTTATACTATTAAAAAAGAAGAAGAAGGAAAACCATTTTGTAATCATTACAAGAAGAATCATGGTGAGTCTAAGTGTTGGAAACTACATCTTGAGTTAAGGCCTAAAAAGTTTCAAAAGAAAGAAAAGAAGGCTAATGTTATGGTTCACGACTTAGGATCAGATTCAGGAGATGAAACTAAGTTCACAACTATGGGGTTACATAATGATTTTTCTCTTTTAGTTTCTATCACTAAGTCATCAAATAATGCATCTTCTTCTAGATAGAATTATGTGCATGCTCATAAGAAAAGAAATGAATTGTTCCACATTAGAGTTGGTTCAAAGCATACTAAGATTGACACTCTATTTAATAGTGGTTCACAAATAAATTTAATTTCTGAAGAGGTTGTTAAGAATCTAGGCTTACAAACCAATCCCCATCTAAAGCCTTATCCACTAGGTTGGGTGTGTGACAATGCAAAGCTACAAGTCTCACAAACTTGTAGGCTAAGGTTTTCCATCACATCTAAGTTCATAGATGAGGTTGAGTTGGATGTTGTTCCATTGGACATATGTGGGATTGTTTTGGGAAGCCCATATCTTTATGATAGAAAAGTAATCTTCTATAGAGAGGAGAATAAGTACTTGCTTGTTAAGGATGTCATTGAATATATAGTTAGATCACATCACATTAGAACAAGTATTTCCTTGGTTACAACAGGGAAAATGAAAAGACTAGTTAATTCAAGAAAGACTTTTTGTCTCATGTTGATTAATTCTAAGGAAAAAGAATATTCTCAAGCTTTGGAAAAGTGTGATCCTAGAAACAAGAACGAATTGGTTGAAATAATTTTTACTTATGATGATGTATTTTAGGATCCTAAGGGATTACCTCCTAAAAGGGGAGTTCAACATGAAAATCAGATATTGTAGGATTCTCCTCTCCCTAACATTGGCATGTACAAGTTATCAGTGGTTGGAAATGAGGAAATCAAGAAATAGGTAATGGATCTATTGGATAGAGGTGTTATTCATCCACGTTCATCTCCTATTCGTTCGCCAATTATTTTGGTACCAAAGAAAGATGGCACTTGGCAAATGTGTGTTGATTTTCATGCTTTAAAAAAAATTACTATTAAGAATTGTTACCCTCTTCCTCGTATAGATGATTTGTTGGATCAATTCAAACATGTTATTTATTTCACTAAGCTAGATTTGAGAAGTGGATATCATCAAGTAAGAATTAATGAAGGTGATGTATGGAAAACTGCCTTTAAGACAAAATAGGGATTGTTTGAATGGCCTATTATGCCTTTCGAGTTGTGTAATGTCCCAAATACATTCATGAGATTCGATGATTGATGTTTTAAGGCAGTTCCTTGATGATTTTGTTATAGTTTACTTAGATGATATATTGATTTTCAGCAAGTCATGGGAAGAGCATGTGATCCACATTAAGAAAGTCATGGATGCATTACGAAGGGAAAAACTTTATATAAAAATGTCAACATGTGAATTTGGCAAGACCTCTTTGATATACTTGGGTTACATTGTAGGACATGGTAAATTGAAAATTGATCCTGCAAAAGTGGCAGTCATTGTTAATTGGCCTACACCCACTAACACAACTGAAGTTAGGAGTATTTTTGGTTCAGTATAGTTCTGGAGGAAGTTTATTTCTCAGTTTTCATATATTGCATCACCTTTGCATTCTTTTACAAGTGTGAAATAGGCCTTTCAGTGGGGAGGCAAACATCAAAAATCCTTTGATACTTTGAAAGAAAAGATAAGTACTACTCTAGTCTTGGCACTTCCTGATATACAACAACCATTTGAGATCGATATGGATGCAAGTGAGTATGCTATGGGAGCTATTTTAATCCAAGGTAAGAAACTAGTTTGTTATCATTCTGAAACCTTTACAAGTGTAGTAAGAAAATATCCAACTTATGATAAGGAATTTTATGAGTTGGTTCAAAGTGTTAAAAAATGGAAACATTACTTAATGGGCAAAGAAACAATAATACATACAGATCACCAGCCCTTACAGTATCTCCAATCACAAACTAAGCTACAATAGTCTAGACATTTTCGTTGGATGGGTTTCTTACAACAATTTCATCATGTGATCAAGTATAAAAAAGGAATTCATAATAAGGTTGCAGATATGCTATCTAGGCCTCCTATGGTTGTTGCATCTATTCTTTTACAACATGGTTCTTTGTCTCATGAAAGTTATAAAGAACAATATGTGAATGATCTTGATTTTCAAGATGTTTATAAAGACTTGATGAGTAGTAGACAATTAGAAGAATTGGACTATCATGTACATAATGATCTTTTGTATCATTTGGGTAAACTATGTATTCCTCAAAATGAGAGGGTGCACATGATTAGAGAAGCACATACTTCTCTTATTTTTGGTCATTTTGGAGTTGCTAAAATAGTTGCACATTTGAAAATGTATTGTTATTGGTCTCATATGTAGGAAAATGTTGCTAAATATATATGGGGATGTACTCTTTGTGCCACAAGTAAACTTAGTAACAGGAAATTGTGACTTTACACTCTTCTACCTATTCCTACTCACCCCTGGGAAATTATTTCTATGGATTTTGTGGGGGGATTGCCTATGACACAAAGAAAACATGACTATTTATATGTGGTTGTGGATAGATTTAGCAAAATGTGTGTTTTGATTCCTTACACTAAGCAGATTACTAGCGAAGGCACTGCATATTTGTTCTTTAAACATGTATGGGTTCATTTTGGTTTGCCTGCTTCAATTATTTCTGATCGGGATTCTTGATTTATTGGGGAGTTTTGGTCAACTTTGTGGGGACTAATGGACACTAAATTATAAAAGAGCACTGCATTTCATCCACAAACTGATGGACAAATAGAGGTTGTGAACCGAACTATGGTACATTTGCTTAGGGGTTATAGCAATAAAAATCCAAAGTTATGTGATGAACAATTATGTTACATAAACATTCATATAACTGGGCACTTCATTCTTCTACTATGAAATCTCTGTTGATGCAAGAGATTGTACCCTTAGCAGGAGGCCGAGCTCCTACCTTCTCCTTGCAACATGGAAACTCCCCTCTCACCTATGGGACCGGTGAAGATGGAGGGGAGAGTCTCTAGATAAGGGCTAGCTCCCTTTGATGCATCATGTTTTTTCCAGCAAGTGCCAAAGCATACATATATAGGTATATTAAAGGGGGGGTGGGTGAAAAGGGAGAAAGATGTACGAAAACAAACTATTTTAAAGAGGTGATGCACCAAAATAAGTCGACCTTCACACATCCACACTGAAACCAGACAAACGCATACACACACTACACATTTGGCAGAAGGACCAGGCTACAAGAAACTGGCAGGGAGGCCTTCATGAAAACACAAGAAAAAAATCACTGAGGCACTATGAAATGCACACTGTATGTAACTTCCTCTATTCTGGTCTTCAAAATGTTAGCTCTTCTCCTTTCACCTATAGAAATGGCACCTTGTAGACAACAGGTACATTGGTGTTGGACATGTGAGAGCATCAAGAGACAATGACTAAACACAAAAAACACTCAGCACATACTCTAAAATATCTATCCACATGGAGGTAAAAAATTGATTTTATTTGATTCAAGTAGAAATTTCTCTAGGGCTACGCCTTACCAAAATGTGGAAGATCTCTTACAAAATGACAAGTTTGTAAATATATAGGAGAAGAAAGGAGAAGGGAACTTGGTGCTTCTTTGACCAATTGGCCTATCACATCCTCTCAATGGGAAGAGGACACTATGGCTGATGTCATCTTTCTAGAAGAAGCCTGTTGGAACCATGCTGTATAATCACCGAATTTAACTTTGGCATTCGAGCATTAATGTGGAAACACAAACTGCACCTCTTTTCTACAAATAGATTGAGATTTATTCCCTTTTGAATGCGTGGGCCATACCTTTTGTTGTTTGTGCCATCTAGGGATTAATAGGCAATAAATCACCTTCTATTTGCCACTTGGACTGTCTCATCCTTTCCTGCACCCTGTCATTCTCCTGCTTTATCACCTGGGATTTTCTCCTTTTCTTATCTTGTCTCTTCTAGCTTCTTGGCCCTCGGGGGTGAATTATTTGGTGGGTCGTTGCATTCTAGGCCCTTTTCCCATGGTTGGAGCCCCTTCGTTTGAAGGCAAACAACTACTTCATTTCATTAATTTTGACATCCTCTGAGATGTCAACGTCCCCATCACAATGTCAGTTGGGCTTTCATTGGCTTTTTTGCAGGCACTTTTCTACCTTTGTATTTTCCTTGGCACCCTCCAACCTTTTGAATAGTCCCTTGTAGCTTGGTCGATAGTTCCCCGCAAGGGCACTTGCCATTTGGGGTCCTTTGGCGTGTCCCTATTTGCCTGGACTTTTCCCTAGGTCCCAATAGACAATTTCCCTAGGTCGCTTTGACTCTGCATATTTTTTGCAAACTTTTGTCTACGGATATTTTCCTATGGACAAAAAGTCCATGGAAATTCCACCCAACCCCTTTGCTTTGTATTTTGACTACGCCAATTTCTTTGAAAAAAAGTCTGAAGGAATTCGAGGCTTAACCATTGAACTTAGAAAAAAATAGAGTTATCTAATATTTTCCTTTTGAAGCACCTGCCATTTGGAAGGGCACTTGAACTTTGAAAATTGCCCTTCGGCCAAGGACATACCTTTGAACCAAGCCATTGAACCAAAAATTGGTTCAACGGTTCAAGGGTTTAACCAAGTGCACTGATTTTCTATTGAACCAAGCCCAATGACCTTCTTCATTGAACTTTTTCATTAAACTGAACCCGTTGAACCAAAATGGTTCAACAGTTCAATTGATTCAACCATTGCACGCCAATGAATTGATGAATCGAAGATGATGAACTTCTGCCATTGAACCAAGCCCATTGAACCAAGAGATCAAACTAAGCCATTGAATTTCTTCCTTTGAACCAAGCCCATTTAACCAAACCCGTTGAACCAAAAATGGTTCAATGGTACAATGGTTCAACGTTGCTAAACCAAGATGCTTGAACTGAGCGATGGATGAACCAAGTGCCGATTGAACCAAGGGGCTGAACCAAAGAGCGATGGTCTTGAAGATTGAACTGAGACTTGAACCATGGCCAAATGAAAACTATGTTGAACTCTTGAAATATGAAGATGACTGGCATTAAACAGTAGGGGAAGAAGGTGACCAAAATTTTGCCTGTGTGCAAAATTAGTCAACAGATTGGTGACTCAAAAAGGAAGCATGCTTGCCATGCTTAGAACCTAGTTGCCTTACAATCCATTGGGCATGGAGTTAGATGTAGCTATGAAAGGATTAGCAATAGCCCTGAAAGATTTGAGAATCAAATACGAAGCCTTTACCCCACACATAAAGGGAAACACATAAGGCTAAAATGCTACTTGTGCAACTACACTTAAGGAAAGCAGGAAAAAGAAACTGAAAATAGACTATTATATACAGCTAACCAGGAATATTTGCTTCCCTCCCAGATTAAAGGTAAAAATTATAACATCCCCTTCCTGGCAAGAAGACTTACGGTGCCAGGCAAGTAGCTGAATAAAAAAGAGAGCTAGGGACCTACTCCTCTTGCCTGCCACCTGCATTCACTAGTACCCAAGTGGACATTTAGACATGATCCCAATGTATAAATACTCTATTTATTCTTGGAAGCTTGCCCCCTATTGGTTCTTCAAGCTAGTGTTTCCCATCAAGAAATCGATTGTTGCCAGCTCATCACCATAAGCCCCTTGATACGCACCCTTGACTGGCTTGCTCTCCTCTACCTCATGCTTAGGTTGCATGGTATGGCCATCTTCCTTGATGATTTCAAAGAAGATATCTTCAGATTCAATAACCTCCTAAAGGGGTAAATCTAAAAAACTACAGCCTCTTTGAATGCTTGTCAGAACCCCAATGCTGCCTTCTCTGCTCTTGTCTAGCTCATAGCCTCCTTGAAGAACAGTGCAGCTTGCCTCAATGGCTTCAAATGAATCATTTAAAACATGAACAAGAGGTTGTCCATGCTCCTCCATGTCACCTGAGGTGATCTCCTCCTCATCCGTACTCATGAAGTCTCCCTGATCAGTCCAAAATTAAGCACAATCTATATCAGACAAGGCCTGATAGCTTTCATGGAGGTGTGTGGATGAAGTGTATTCATACATGGAATCCATTTTTTGGTCTGAAACATCTATCACATGTTCACTAAGGAGACTTGTTCTAGACTCCAATTCCACAATTTGCCTATCCATATCTTCCTGGAAAAGCCTTTCCTAGAAGTCACAATCATCATCAGGAGTAGGAGCAACCCCATCTTCTTCAATATTTTTCATAAAACCTTACTCTTCTTCTTCCTTTCCACCCCAAGATTCCACTATTTGCTTACAGCCCATGATCTTGGGATTGGAAACTTGCTCCTGTGAACAGGCAACAACTTTATCCTCTTCAAGGTCTTGAGTTGGTTCATGGTGTTCCTTCTTCTAGATCATAAATGGGAGATAATGTTGAAAGACTTGAGGAGGTTGGGGAAGATTTGGGAGGGTCTGCTCATGTACAGGAAGACGTATCTGAGAAGAGGTGTGCTGAAAATCTAGGTGCATGAGATTAAGGGTAAGATTGATTGATGCATCGGATAAGTCAGAATGAGCAAGTGCCATTTGATAGAAAGGATTCGGCATACAAGAGGGAGTTTTATCTAGAATAGGAGGGGGTAGACCTTGGGCCAAAATTTCTTGATTTTCATTGCTCCATTTTACCAACATTTCATCAATATTGAAATTAGCCTGTGGATTGGTGGAAGGGGTGTCTTTTGGCGTCAGCTCCTCTACAAGGTCTGAAAACTCCATCTCTCTCTCTCCAAGCAGTCTCATCTTAGCCTCTAATTCCTCAATCCACTTAGCTATATTATCCTCATTTTGTACTTCTTGGAGCTCATGGGAAACATCATAGAGATGGGGAGTGCATGAAGATTGCCATGAAATGCAAGGAGCTTCCTGAAGAAGGTTGGGGGGAACATGAAAAGGACTAACCTTATCTCGTACCTCACACTCTTAGATAATGTCTTTCATCCCATTGCCATTCTGTGACTCAACCACTTGATTCCAGCTCAAGAAATTTGGACTGGGCATCTCCTTTGGGGGTGATGGGGCCATAATGTGAGAGGGTAGTGAAGATTCAAATTCCACTTCCCTCACTACCAATATGGACTGTTACATCTAAAAATTTGCCAATTTGATCTATCTATCAAGATTAGCCTTAAACATAAGATTTGCTATTTCAGAGGCCTCCTCAACATAATTGGGGAAAGGAATTTGATAGGCTTGATCTAGCTTATAAGCAGGGGTTGTATATGACTAATATGATGCTTGGGGTAGCGAGTATGCAAGTTGATAGAATTGGTAAGGCTACCTCTCATAAATACTCAGCTTCTCCTCTAAAGATCCAATCAAACTACCCACATCTAGCATCTCACTTGTAATCCTATGCCAATTGGCTCTTTCAATGAGAGTCCATTCCTTCTTAACCTAATTTAGTGCATTTCTCACTTGATGGATGACATGATCAAGAAATTCTTGGCCACATCCCCTTCTAGTGTCAAGATCTATTACATATTTTTCATATCCCAGCAGTGTTCACTTGAAGGTAGAAACAAGTTGATTGGCAAAGAGATTGGGTTGAGTGGGAGCAGTGACATATTGAGAAGATTGGG
This sequence comes from Torreya grandis, assembly GCA_037957365.1. Taxonomy (NCBI): domain Eukaryota; kingdom Viridiplantae; phylum Streptophyta; class Pinopsida; order Cupressales; family Taxaceae; genus Torreya; species Torreya grandis. Next base: position 255,030 of record JARHVA010009561.1, on the reverse strand, counting down.
CATAAGGCTGATATAGATCATGAAAGGGCTGGGACTGGTCATATTGAACCTGATAAGGATCAACATAAGGCTGGTAAGGATCATAGCCATGTTGGCCAAGGAAAATAGGGTCCATGGCTTTGAACGATGGGATTATACATACCAGAATGTTGTTTCTTGATGGTATGGTACTAGAACTACTTAACTAGTTGATTTAACTTAGAGTCACCATTGGTGTTTGATGTAGAAGCCTCCAAATGCTGGTCGATTGAAGAACACACCAAAATTCTTCAACTTTTTGGACAAAACCTATCCCAGTTGGTCCCACCAGGTGTGCCAAAACTGTTGAGGAAGAGATTGCACCCTTATCAGGAAGCCAAGCTCCTGCCTTCTCCTCGCAACATGGAAACTCCCCTCTCACTTGTGGGACCAGTGAAGCTAGAGGGCAGAGTCACTACATAAGGGCTAGCTCCCTTTGATGCATCATGTTTGTTCGAACAAGTGCCAAAGCATACATATATAGGTATATAAAAGGGGGGGATGAAAAGGGAGAAAGATGTAGGGAAACAAACTACTCTAAAGAGGTGATGCACCAAAATAAGTCAAACTTCACACATCCACACTAAAACTAGACAAACACATACATACACTACACATTTGGCAGAAAGACCAGGCTGCAAGAAACTAGCAAGGAGGCTTTCATGAAAACACAAGAAACAAAAAATCACTGAGGCACTATGAAATGCACACTGTAAGTAACTTCCTCTATTATAGTCTTCCAAATGTCAGCTGTTCTCCTTTTAACTACAGAAATGGTGCCTTGTAGACAATAGGTACATTGGTGTTAGACCTGTGGAGCATCAAGAGACAAACACTGAACACAAACAACACTCAACACATACGCTAAAATATCTATCCAAATGGAGGTAAAAATTGCTTTTATTTGATTTAGGTAGAAATTTCACCAGGGCTATGCCTTGGCAAAATGTTGAAGATCTATTAAAAAATGACAACTTCACAAGTATATAGGAGAAGAGAGGAGAAGGGAACTTGGTACTTTTTTGACTAGTTGGCCTATCACATCCTCTCATTGGGAAGAGGAAAACACTGTGGCCGATGTCATCTTTCTAGAAGAAGCCTGATGGAACCATACTGTATAATCACCAAATTTGACTTTGACATTCGAGCATTAATGTGGAAACATAGATTGCACCTCTTTTCTGCAAATAGATAGAGATTTGTCTCCTTTTGAATGCATGGGCCATACCTTTTACTATTTACACCATTTGGGGATTAATAGGCAATAAATCACCTTCCATTTGCCACTTGGACTGCATCGTCCTTTCTTGCACCCTATCATTCTCCCACTTTGTCACCTGGGATTTTGTCCTTTTCTTATCTTATCTCTTCTATCTTCTTGGCCCTCAGGGGCAAATTCTCTGGCGGGTCGCTACATTTTAGGCCCTTTTCCCATGGTTGGCACCCCTTCATTTGAAGGTAAATGGCTACTTTGTTTCATTAATTTTGACATCCTCTTGGAGGTCATCATCCCCGTCACAACGTCAGTTGGGCTTTCATTAGCTTTTCTTTGGGCACTTTTTGGCCTTTGTATTTTCCTTGGCACCCTCTGGCCTTTTGAACAGTCCCTTATAGCTTGGCTGAGAGTTCCCCGCAAGGGCACTTGCCCTTCGGGGTCCTTTGGTAGGTCCCTGTTTGCCTTGGACTTTTCCTCAAGTCCTCACAGACAATTTCCCCGTGTCGCTTTAACTCTGTATATTTTCCATAGACTTTTATCTACAAACATTTTCCCCTAGATTAAAAGTCTATAGAAATTCTGCCTAGCCCCTTTGCTTTGTATTTTGACTGCACCAATTTCTTCAGACAAAAGTCTAAAGGAATTCAGGGCTTGACCATTAAACTTAGACCAAAATAGACTTACCCGATCTTTTCCTTTTGAAACACCCACCCTTTGGAAGGGCACTTGAACTTTGAAGACTGCCCTTCAGCCAAGGACATACCTTTGAACCAAGCTGTTGAACCAAAAAATGGTTCAACGGTTCAAGGGTTCAACTAAGCGCATTGATTTTCTATTGAACCAAGCCCAATGACCTTCTTCATTGAACCTTTTCATTAAACTAAACCCATTGAACCAAAATGGTTCAACGGTTCAATTGATTCAACCATTGCACACCAATGAATTGATGAACCAAAGCCAATGAACTTCTACCATTGAACCAAGCCTGTTGAACCAAGAGATAGAACCAGGCCATTGAACTTCATCCTTTGAACCAAGCCCATTGAACCAAACCCATTGAACCAAAAATGGTTTAACGGTTCAATGGTATGATGGTTCAATGTTGTTGAACCAAGATGCTTGAACTGAGTGATGGATGAACCAAGTGCCGATTGAACTAAGGGGCTGAACCAAAGAGCAATGGTCTTGAAGATTGAATTAAGACTTGAACCATGACTGAATGAAAACTGTGTTCAACTCATGCAATCTAAAGATGACTGGCATTAAACATCAGGGGAAGAAGGTGACCAAAATGTTTCCTGTGGGAAAAATTGGTCAACAATCTTCATTTGATGTTTGTTATGGATACTTGCCTAAATCTCACCTAGATGTTGGCTATGGACAGGATACAGCTGTTGGTGAACCAAAAGAAGCCATTCGAGCCAAGAAGTTCATTGAACAAATACATCTCATTCATCAGACTATTCATACTCAATTGGAGAAAAGTCAAGCCAAGTACAAAGCCAGGCATGACAAACATCGTATTGATCACCAATTTGTTGTAGGTGATATGGTATGGCTTCACATTATTAAGGAAAGACTAACAGGTGAAGGTAAAAAGTTGAAACCAATCCGGTATGGTCCTTTTTGGATAACGGAAAAAATTGGTGAAAATGTTTTCTGATTAGACTTACCATCTTACATGTAGATTTATTCAGTTGTAAATGTGCAAAATTTGAAATTGTATGAGCCTCCAATGATCATTGATCATGATGAAAGTGTATCCATTCCTTCTATTGATGATTTTTCTCCTAAATATCTAACATAATTATAGGAATATACCATACTTGATAGGAATATGCAGACTTCATGAAGAGGTAATGTTGAATATCTTTATGTTGGTCTCAAAGGGATGCACCCAAGCAAGGCCAGATGGATGGAAGTCGAAAAGGTGAGGGAAAAATACCCTCACCTCATTACCAATAAATTTCAACTTCTGGAGGTCCAAAAGTTCCCAGTGGGGAGGAATGATCTAGGTGGATCCATGTACCGTTCTATTTTGCAAAAGTCTTAATATTTAGTTCGAATCATTTGCACATTGTAGAACTCGTCGAGAGCTTTCTAGCACTTTTCACGGTTTGAAAAATGGAGTCTAAATGCTCAAGATATAGCTAGTAGAAGAAATCATGTGATAGGGATGTCAAAAGTGATGTGGCACAGTTGGGAATGCCAAGTGGAATAATCTCCATTTGACACATGGCAAATAATTACGAGGCAAAAAATATTGCTTAAGTGTTTTTTTTATGCACATGGTGTTTGATAAATTCAAATGTATTAAAGGTGCCAAACCTCCACACCACCCACCAAATATGCCACCTTGCCATGTCTATCACACCACCCAAGGAAAATTTCAAAGTCCAAGGTGCCAAAAAGGAGGGAAGAAGTCAAAGCATTTAAACTACATGCTTGGCACCTAGGGAGCAGAGCCTGAGCATGCCCAACAAGCAGAGGCCAATTCATACTTAGTCAATGCGCCTAGAATGGAGGAGACAGTTTTAAACTCGAGACTTGGCACCTAAAAGGCTAAGGTCTTGATCACTTCAGCCACAGTGGCTAAAACACTATAAAAGGGAGTTATTTTTACTTGGATTGACACGGATTTCTGACTGTGTAAAGAGAATTAAAAGGATTAGAGCCTTGTTTTTGCCTTGTACGGCCTTGGGCTCTTATTTTTAGGTCTAAGAGAAATATTTGCAAGCATATAAAGATCAGAGAAGGTGAAATTGAAGATTTGTAAAGGTTTTAAAGCCATTTGTTGTAGCATTTTAATAGAATGGTCCTCACTATTGGGTGGACCCAGAGATGTAGGCTATTAAAGCTGAACTCTGTTATCAACTTGCTGGTGTTATCTTTGATTTTCTCTAATTATTATTGCATTCTAATCTTCATTTTAATTCTTATTTTACTTTCTTTATGAAAAATTAAATACAAGAAAGTGAAAATTTGAAGGATCTCATAAACATGAACAAGTGATTTTCGAATGTAATGCACTTGTATTTTTGAGTTTACAGATCATGCTTACATATACATGGAGCAATTTTATGAAACTTAGGGGCTAGGTGACTAGCTTGATGTTTTCCAAGCTTAGTAATAGCTTTTGTATCATAAATAAGAGCTAAGACTTGGATTCAAGAAAATTTTATTATGTTAGCCAAAACACAATTATTAATATAAATATTTTTAAGCCATAAGTAAATAAACAACTTATCAGAAATAATATATGGTCAAGAATTTAATAATTAATTTTTATAGCATCAAACTAGGCAACATTGGAAGAATAAACAAGTTTTATAAATTATTTAGCATAATCTTCAAATTGTGATAAATCAAAGAGCTTCATCCTCATGATACATTTAGCTTCTTCCATGTGATTGTTGGACTGAAGAGGAACAAATTCACCAAGTAATAAACCATACAAATCTTTCATTGGTTCAGGTTGCATAAATACCTAAGTATTTTGTAATGCTTATCCCAAATGATCCCACCAAGTTACAAGAATACCCCAAAAATACTTTGTAACAAGACTAATAGAAGTAGTTTATTCCATTCCTCTAGTAGTGGATATAGATTCAAAACAATTACACCAACTGATAATTTCATGGTAAGGATCTAGAAGATCATCAATATTTAAGTACCATGGTTTGGTGGAAACATAACATCTTTGCATAAGGGATTTAGACTTGTCATCTTCCTTTTCTATAGACTTACTAGTTCTAGTTTGGTGTTTTTAAACCAAAGTAGCATGTAACCTTGGACCAAAGTCTAATTTATGTAATTTACTTTTAGAGATTGAGGGTAAGGCCAATGGATTATCTTGTTTCCTTTTTTCTTCTATTTCTAACTAGGAAATACATTGGACAACCTGGGCAAACTGCCTATCAATGTTATGTATAACTATTGACATATTATTTATAGATCCTTAAATGGAATCATTATTATCATCAAAATAATGTATAGTGTTTAAGTACTTACCTACATGATCATATACTACTTGGATAAATTTTTAAATATAGGACACAAAATTACTAACATTATAAACAGTGTCCATAAATGATCTAATTCTTTGTAAATATCAACATATATCATAAAAATTCTCTTAAAAATGAGAATTAAATATGGATATATAATTTCTATGATTAAATTAATTTGATGGCTCCTTGTCTTTAACTTTGCTTGGCTGAAAAACATAAGAAAAACAATATAATTTTCCTTCATTAGATTTATGATATCCATTTAGTACAAGCCATCTTCCACCTTTAAAAAATGTTAAATCATCTTCTTGATATAATTCAAGAGTTTTATATCTTGTCAAGGCAGACATAGATAAAGATGAAAACTTATCACCTCCTTTATTTATCTGTTCATCTTCTAGCTCAACCACTAGATTTCCTTTTCTAATACTTTTTCTACACTGACTAGAAAAACTATTTCTAGGAGATTCTCGATACTTGGAAGAAATGTTATGAGAAAGACTCCTAGGAAAAATATGGATTTTTTTTCCTTCAATAAACTAAATAGATTTTTTTTCATTTTTATCCCTGGGCATGGCATATTTTAACCAATCAAGTTTCCATTCTATAGGTACAGGAACAAAATTAATTAGACCCTTTTATAACTGAATTGTACCACTGAGTTTGTGGGCATATCGAAGACTTTCTATAATTATAGGGTGTCTTGTATTTGTCATACAATATAAGACCTCAATATTAAGACTAACATAGTATAATGGACCAAACATATAGATACCATAGATAGATGAAAACAAACCCCAATAGTCTAGAATTCTAACTCTTACCTTTGTACAACCCTTATCTCTAGTACTTACAAATAGATTTGGACAAAACTCAATAAAAATGTCCATCATTTAACTGTGAGAGACCCAGATAACTAAAAAGCATGGGAGAAATTTGTTTGACATCTATCACAAATATCAAGATAATGGATAGGCTTAATATTGACTAGAAACATGGGTTTAATATAGAATCTTATTAAGCCAAAATAAACAAACTAAACATCCTCATGATTGCTGATATAATTCTAAATTGGGAAGAACAAGATTTTATTTTGTCTAATAATTCATTTTTGGCTTATATTCTAAGGTAATTTTAGAAGTTTTTACATGAGGTTAAATATTGAATTATAGGTACTTTTATACAAAACTTTACTTAGTAGACTTTTACCTTTAGAATCTAACTAAGAACTTTTACACACACTAAAAGGCTTAACATTGATAGGATTAAAATTCACAAGAGTATCTAGAAGGTTTTCTTTGATAACATCAATATTAAACACTTTAAAATTTTTAGCTTCAAACATGTCTTCATTAGGGTTTTGAGATTCTAGACTAAAATATCCTTCAGATTCTATCTTATTAAGGATCTTAAATCCTTGTTTATCTACAGCATGAGATAATTCCACCATTCTTTAACAATAATTTACTGGGACTACAAGAGTGTCCAAGTATCTAAAACTATTGAGCATAATAATGCCTTTCAAAACTCACAAATATAATGTATTTTATGTTCTTTAGATAGGAATCAAAGTATTGATCAAGATTAACATTGAAATGACTAGAAGAGGACCAAACCACATATTTGATAGAAACATTCCATGTGGATCAAAGTAGTTCTATCCAATAATTATTTTCCAATTGTGTCCAACGTGTTATTTGATTATTTTGGCAAAATACACACCTAAAAGAGTAGATAGAAATAATCCCATCTAGAAATTATTATTTTTCCTAGTTCTAATGGCCAAAATCAATAGTATAATATGAAAAACTATGAGCATTATCGACCAAGTCTTGTTAAAGTTAACGGCATGAATGAAAGCTATTAGAGGATCCATGAATTTTTAGTTTCAAACACCTCTTCATTGGGGTTTTGAGATTCTAGACTAAAGTGTCCTGCAACTTCTGCCTTATTAAGGATCTTAAATCCTTGTTCATCTACATCATGAGATAATTTTGCCATTCTTCAACAATAATTTATTGGGATTGTAAGAGTGTTGAAGTATCCAAAACTATTGAGCATAATAATTCCTTTCAAAACTCACAAATATAATCGCTTTTATGCTCTTTAGATAGGAATCAAAGTATTGATCAAGATTAATGTTGAAATGACTAGCAAAGGACCAAACCACATATTTGATAGAAATATTCCATGTGGATCAAAGTAGTTCTATCCAAAAATTATTTTCCAATTGTGTCCAAGGTGGTAATTGATTATTTTCAAAAAATACACACCTAAAAGAGTAGATAGAAATAATCCAATCTAGAAATTATTATTTTTCCTAGTTGTAATGGCCAAAATCAATAATATAATATGAAAAACTATGAGGATTATTGACCAAGTCTTGGTAAAGTTAATGGCATGAATGAAAGCTAATATAAGATCCATGAATTTTCCTCCTTGAGTGCCTGCATTCCATTTTTTTCATAGCTCCATGCTTAAGACCTAGAAATGATCTACCATGTGGCCAATGTCATTCTTGATTATTGATTTCATTTCCTCCATTGATGACTAGAAAACTTAAGATTATTGAGGAACATGGCCTTTCGAGCTGAATATTTTCATTTGAAAAAAAAATTATGTGGGTTTTTTCATGAAACCACAAGTTTGGGGATTATGTACATACTACTTATAGCCATATGGAGCAATTTTAGGAAACTTAGGGGTGAGGTGACAGGCTTGATGAGTGCTTTAATTACATTATTTTCATAGCTCCATGATTAAGACCTTGAAATGACCTACAATGTGGCCAATGCCATCCTTAATTATTGATTTGATTTTCTCCATTGATGACTATAAGACTTAAGATTATTGATGAACTTGGCCTTTCAAGCTGAATATTTCGATTTGAAAAAAAATTTATGTGGGTTTATTGATAAAAGCACAAGTTTTGGGATTATGTACATACTACTTATAGCCATATGGAAAAATTTTAGGAAAATTAGGGGTGAGGTGACTGGCTTGATGTTTTCCAAGCTTAGTAATAGCTTTTGTATCATAAATAATAGCTAAAACTTGGCTTTGGGAAAATTCTATTATGTCATCCAAAGCACAATTATAAATAGAAATATTTTTAAGCTCTAAGAAAACAAATTATCAACAATATTATATGGTAAAGATTTAAAAAAATGCATTTTTATAGCATCAAACTAGATAACATAAGAAGAATAGGCATGTTTTCTAAATTATTTGTCATAATCTTCAAATTATGATAAATCACAAAGCTTCATCCTCATGAGCTATTTAGCTTCTTCCATGTGCTTTTTGGACTGTGTAGGAACAAATTCACCAAGTAATAAACCATACAAATCTTTCATTAGTTTAGGTTACATAAATACCTAAGTATTTTACAATGTTTCTCCAAACCATCCCACTAGGTTGCAACATTACCCTAAAAATACTTTGTAGCAAGACCAATAATAGTAGTTTCTTTCATGCCTTCAAAAAATGGCTATAGACTCAAAATAATTAGAAAATTAGTAATTTCATGGTAAGGATCTACAAGATCATCAATATTTAAGTACCATGGTTGGATTGGAAAATAACCTCTTTGCATAACAGATTTAAACTATTATTTTCTATAGACTTACTGGTTTTAGTTTGGTGTTTTTCAACCAAAGTAGCATGTAACCTATAACCAAAGTCTAATTTTTTTTTTAATTTTATTTTAGAGGTCGAGGGTAAGGCCAATGGATTATCTTGTGTCCTTTTTTATTCTATTTATAACTGGGAAATACTTTGGACAAGCTTGTCAAACTGACTATCAATGTTATATATAAATCTTGACATATTATTTATAGATCCTTGAATAGAATCAATCTTATCAGTAGAAGAATGTATAGTTTTTAAGCACATATCTACATGATCATATACTTTTAGGATAGAATTTATAATATAGGACACAAAATTATTGACATTATGAATAGTGTCCATAGATGATATAATTCTTTGTACATCTTGAGATAGATCATAAAAATTCTCTTGAAAATGAGAATTAAATTTGGCTATATAATTTCTATTCTTAAATTCATTTTTTGGCTCCTTGTCTTAATCTTTTCTTGGCTGAAAAGAATTAAAAAAGTAATATACTTTTCCTTCATTAGATTTAAGATATACTTCTATTGGAGGCCATCTTCCACCTTTATAAAATGTAAATCATCTTCTTGGTAGAATTCAAGAGTTTGATCGCTTGGTAAGGTAGATGTAGATAAAGATGAAAACTTATCACCTCCTTGATTTATTTATTCATCTTCTATCTCAACCACTAGATTTCCTCTTCTAATACTTCTTCTAGACTTACTAGAAAAAATATTTCTAGGAGATTCTTGGTACTTGGAAGAAATGTTATGGGAAAGATTCCTGGGAAAAATATGGATTTTATTTCCTTCAAAAAAATGAACAAATATTTCTTCAGATTTTATCTCTATTTGGATGGGAATAGAAAGAGAATCAAACCTTGTACACTTAATATTTTTAGTGGTAAATTGATGTCTTGGAGGACCTTGTGGTCAATTCATACAAGATAAAGAAGGATTCTTACCTAGCCAATCTGCAACTATGTTTTCTTGACCAAAAATGTGTTGAGAAGTATAATTTAAATGATTAAAGTAATCATACCAAAGAATATATTTACCTTGACCATCATTTTTACCATGATCTTTCTCTTTAAAGGTCATAAATTTGGAACATTCAATTTTAATAACAAAGTGTGGCACATACATCAATTTTAATACAAATTTCTTGAGAC
>JARHVA010009561.1:227500-235000 GCA_037957365.1 Torreya grandis | reverse complement strand
AGTCTTAGGCACTTCATTATCTGAGTCGGAGTCCACATTTTCCCCAAAAACAAGTGCTAAAATGACATTCTTAAAACAATGGATAACCCTCTTCTTATTGGAGAAATTAAAACTTGAATCCAAATGTGTTGTAGTGAAACATCTTCTACATCTCATAATCAAAAGATTATTTCTAAATTTTGTGCTTAATATTAAACTCAATAAACATAGGGAGATCCATATAATGATGTAGATTAACAAGAATTCTAGTATATGTGGGATGGATAATTTTTCAAGGAAAATATTCTACTTTTATAAAATATCCTAAAACATTTCTCACCAATTTAAAGAAAAATGATGTCAAATATTGAAGTGGTAGGTGAGGTAACCTTACCTATATTGGCCTGACATTAAATTTTTTTGATGAAAGGGTTGAAACCAGGAAACCATAGCATGAATAATATCATGTTTTATTCCCAACTCAATATTATTTAATTTAATATCACCTCATGATCTTCAATATTATTAAATCTAACCATAAAAAATCCTCTTGAAGATGGGAAAATTTTGAGCAAACCTTTCATGACAGGATTCTAGGTTTTTGTGATCCAAGCATTGAGATCCTTGACAGAAGGCCAAAATTTTTGGAAATGGAAAATCATCCTAGATTTAGGTAATATTTTCTACCACTTCAAGACTATAGAGATATTTTATCCTTTAAATAACATCAAAGGGCTAGATATAGTAGGTTTTAGAGGCTTCCCCTACCTCTTTTTAGTATTGATTTTAGTAGTCTATACCACTTCTGCATATGAGTGTCCCTTTTCCCCATCAAAAAAGACTTTCCCTAATCAATATTTATAAACTTTTTTATAGGTAGAATCCTTTTAGCATTAATGAAGGGATAAGGTAAGACAACATAGTGCTTAGGCTCACTACATAACTCTACTGCCACAAAAAATAGAGCTGGACCTTGACCCTATTTGATCACATCCTGACCTTCCCCTTCCTATTTTAATGATTCATCCTTTAAATATTTTACTTGATCCTTATCCACAACACTATGATTAATCACTCCATCATAGTTATTGAACCCTAAAATATTAACCATTAAAATTTTCCATGTTTACTAAAAATGATTGCATATATTTCAATCTATTTTGAATGCAAGACACATGTTATTTTTGATGCATATATAGGAGTATTGAAGTGCATGGTTATAATTTGGATATTTGAAAAAAAATTCAATCTACATGCCAAATTTTTTTATTCCTTTTTCATCAATACTTTCATGTAATGAATTGACTTCCATTATCTCAATGTATATCATGTGCGCATGTCTAATGTTCCATATTTTAACTTGTTTCATTATTTACCCTTTCCTATGGGCACAATAGTATCTATATGTATCAACCCACTTTATTTATGTGCACTCAAACCCTTATGCAAAATAGGTAAGTGGATGAATTCTTCATGTTTATTCATGAAACTATTGAATATTTTACTCTAAAACTCATGTGCATTTCTCTTTGGAATGGCACTTGCACACCAAAAAATCATCTGCACATAATTTCTATGCACACTTGCCTTATCCTTGAAAAATATCCAAATATATCCACAAACAAGTAAAACTCAATGAATAATTTTCCCACTTTATCCTTGTATGGAATTCCCATGTGTGACCCTTCAACCCAATAAACTACATATATTCATGCAACACACACTGTGTTGGAACTTTATTACAAAAATAGATATTTTTGGTGATACAAGATTACTTTGAGCTAAGGATGATCATGCATCCTAGATATGTTCTTATATTATGCAAGTAGTGTAGGTAAATATGTTTGAATGTGAAGATAATCTAATTTAATAGAGAATAAAATAAAGTCACAAAACACAAATTAATTTTTAAATATTTAATAATGTCAAACATATCAAAAAAAATTAGGAAAAGTGAGGAAACTCTATTGGTAATTTACTCAAACAATTTACATGCAACCTAAAAATTAGAAGATTACATGGTATTGTTGTCATGATAATTTATGTTTTATATGGTGTTTTATAGTCATTAGTTGATATGTGGTTATATTCCTTTCTAATAAATTATACAGGATAATTTTTGAAGTCTACTCAAGATGTCTTAATGATATCAGAGGAAGATTATTGTGCCAACAATGACCACTCTTGAAAAAATAAGTCATCAAACAAAATTAGATATGCTTTGGAAGGTAGATAAATTATGACTATTATTCATCCCATTCATATGTTCCTCTCCATTTACACTACCAAATGAAGTATTCAAAAGATCCTATAGAACAGCAATCAGTTAAATGAAAAGTAACTAGCAAATAACATAACAACTACAATAATGCTCTCAAATTTCAACCCAATTTTATGGTTATTATATTCCACCAATGAATATTCGAGATTAGAATTGTATTATGTATACTTATACATTAATTCATCCATAATATTCAAAAATATATGTGTAGATGAATTAGGAGTGCCATAAAGAATCTAATTTATGACTAAAAAATAAGTGCATTAAAAGGTATAATAAATTTGATAAGTATATTTATGTGTATTAAATCAATATATCTATAATAATATCATCAGTTACAGTTTCAAAAAAATATATTTATTATCTTATTGTACTATTCAATTGCACTAGTTCTTAAGTGAGTCTATATTGATTTTTCTAGTCAATAATGCCATTACTGTAAGAATTGACAAGATGGATCTATCCCCAATTCAAGTGTTATAAGAATTTATAGTAAGGGACAAAATTAATAATTGTACACTACATTACCCCAATTTTTAAATTATAATATTTGATAATTTTTATTCTTTTATCAAATAATGTATCATTTTTGGGGCAATATAAAAACATGAAAATATTACTTTTTTTAAAAATATATACAAAACTAGTTTTTTAAATCATGATAAAATGTTACATATACATGAGAAGGACATGACATAATATGTATAAATTATCAATTATCATACATAAAAAATATAATTATAATGTGTGTGTACCTATATATAATTATCCACTATTCTAATTTATGTGTATATTAATTTTTCCAATTTCATGTTAGAGAAAAAGTTTCTCTCTATTATATGTCCAAGTTTTGACACTCAAGTTTCTTTTTAATAGAGTTACTTCACCCATAGATTCATAATTTTTCTGTGCAAAAATCAAAATGGTTATCAAATTTTAATCCTTTCCATTTTCATCATTTTCCATTCCATTTCCATAAGTGTGTGTTGTGATAATGAATAAGTGGCAATGGAATTTATTATCTTCACATAAATTTTAAAGTTCCCTAAAATAAAAAATATATGTAGAGAGATTAAGTTATTTTTTAAAAATAGAATTAAATTTTATTGGTGAATATTATGTTTTATTTTTTGAAAATGGTAGAAATATTAACATTGGATTTTATTTGGATGTGAATATTTTTAGACTTTGTATGCCCAAAATTTTAGTTAAATTATGTGGTGTTTCAAGAAAATATAATCAGAAAAAGTATTTACAATTAGAGTTAAAATCTTTATATGGGGTGTGGTACAATGTATCTCTAGATATGATTGGTACTTCATGGTTGAAATTACATTACAATTAATTTAAATTATAAAAGGACTATACGTTGGTGCCTAAAGATTTCATGGATGGTTAAAATATTTGAGGTCAAGGTTTTGATTCTTGTCAAGTCATTTTGAGGACAAGTATTTGAGGAAAGTGAATGAATGCATAAACTACACAAAATTTAATATTGAATATGTAAAATAATATAATAAAACTAAGGTGATAATTGTGTGGACTTTTTCTTAATTTTTGTTGTTATAATTCTCAAAAAATAAAGTTTAAATAGATACACATTTGTCTTAATTTGTGTCACCAAAATTTAAAATAAATTGAAGGTCAATTGTGTAAATATTTATCTTAATTAATACTGTTATAATTTAAAAAAATTAAGTTTAATAACCTACACATTTGTCTTAATTTCTCATGTTAGCAGTTTTTTAATTAATTATATAAACAAATAAATTAACATTGTCCTAATGCAATTATTAACATAAATGTCAAGGTTTGTTTAATGTAATGGTATAAGAGTGGGGGATACACAATAAAATCTTCAACATGTACTCACACCAACCATGGAAAACATAGTATTTGACAAAAAAATAATATTATTAGTTATCTTGAAAAAACCTTGAAATACAAAATAAAAGTGCTCAATATATAGAAAAATTGAGATTTTGACTCTAAATTTTCTCTTAATCCTTCTATTAAATATTTTTTCTATTTCTTGAACGCTCTCAAAATTTTAAAGATCTCAACATCCCATTTTAACGAAAATTTACGTAATCTAACTAACTTCTTTCTACTTCTATCTTTGAATCTTTACCTTTAGTTTTTAACAAATACTAAAATTAAAAAGAAAAATTATTGTTTAGTTTTCACCCCTTTAATATAATTTTTCACGTTTACTAATTTAATATATTCTTTTCTTCTTCAAACCTCCCTAGCAAATGGCTCTTTAATGTTAAAAATCTATAAATTGAAACATAAGACTACTATCTAATCTTATTAATCTCTTTTCTTGATGAAGGCTCTTAGAGTGTGACCTAAAATGGTGATCTAAATTTAAATCTTTGACAAGATTTATTCTAGATATTTTTTCTATTTATTCATCGACCATGGAAAGATCATTTATTTTAAATAAATAGATTTCAACTAAATAAATTTTTGACCAAGTAACTGACAGTTCCCTGAAGTGATGGAAACATAATAGACACATGTGGGATGTAGTGGAAATTTATTATCAATGTCATGTATCATATTCTAATCCTAAAAAGTGTTCACAAATAAAATGTACTATAATGAAACTAATATAAGTTAATTTAATGTTAGATCATGTATAATATTTCACCAAACCCACCTCTTCCCTACCCTACCCCCTTCTAAAGTAAAACATTGGGAGGCACATAGACAATTATAAATATAAATATACTCTAAAATGTGTCCTAGCAACTAGGCTAGATGAGGTACCCATGTAAAATATTTACAACTAGGAAAAAACTAGATACAAAATAAATGTCTCTCAAAAAACTATATAGAAGTAATATGAAAATTACATTAGATGGAATACAATCCATCACTAAATATACACTATAAATTATGTAATCCATTATGAAATAAATTTAAATAAGTAAAAGTCAAAATACTATTGAAAAACTCAAATCTCCATGAGTGGTCGAAATCCACTACTTGATCACTGAAGACATTTTTTTGTGATGCTAAATGGTAATACTACCAATTAAACTCTCAAAATTAATGAAGAGTACATCAATAATGCCACGAATGGACTAAAGTATATGGTGTGATATGTCAAGGGTAATAATGAAACACACCACCCCAACCCACCCCGCCACCCCCCACCCCCCCCCCCCCCCCCCCCCCCCCCACCTCCAACTCCAATAATGTTAAATAGGTGGAGTGGATAAAAATGTTTTTAGGAGTGTTTGAAATCCACTACTCAAACACAAAACTATGAAACAAATATAAAATTCTTAGTAAAATTAATAAAATTGAATTCTAAGACATCAAAGAATACACAAATAGGGGAAGTATTTTGGATTACATAAGAAGATGAAAGTCTTCCAAAATCCATTATTTCCATTTGATGGATAAATGCTCAGATAAAAGTAAGAGTTTGGGATACCCAAAAAACACCTCAACATAGATTAACACTATCCATGAAAAACTTGGGAATTGATAAATGAAAAATAATATTATTTCTCTCAAAAATTCCATGCAAGATATAATAAAGGTTTAATATATAAAAAATCAAGAATTTGGTTCCAACCTTTCTTTTAACTATGTAAAAATATGAGTTTCAAATCAAGTCTTCTTTTGACCACATAACTGATGAACACATAATGGACACATGTGCAATGTGGTGTTAATTGAGTAGTGATGTGACTTATCCTACTCTAATATTTCAAGTTGTGTACAAAGAAAACATAGTATAGTTAATCCAATATAATAAATATTATTATTAGTGCAAGTAGAATATCACACCAAAAAATGGTTAACATAATTCAGTTGGGATGGTATCATCCAAAATCACAAAAAAATATATATTTATATTAAATTTGAAAAAAAATGGGAGAGGGGGAACATTTTTTTTGTAGTCACCTATTTTTAGAATATGACCCTTTTACACAATGTATTTCATATGCTTCATCAATTTTATTGTAACTATGCATAACTAAGTGATTATAGGATTTATACAACCCCAAAATACTTGCATGGATTTAAAATATTTTAAAATTCATCTTATACTTATATAAATCCATTATTTTATATCCTCAATCCTTTTCACACTTGTATCTATGCAAATACCTAAACTATGTGCTATAATTTCACCTAGGAAGAGATCATTGATTCTATCCTCAAATGGATCAGTCGTCCCACCAACCCCATATTTCATATTTTTTCCCTATATTTTTAAATAATTTTTATGCCTTAAATGTTGTTTATTACTATTATCTAAGTTAACCTATGCATGAATCATGTCCTAGAGCATCTTGTCTACACCACATCAGTCCAAGCCATTATCTTTATCTAGGAGAGAAAGAGAGAAATATAAGAGAAGATTAAAGTGTGAAAATTATTCATCTCCTAATTCAAATTTTTGGGCACTTTCCATATATATTTTTACATTTTCAATGGATTATCTTTGTGTTTCACCCTCTTGTACAAAAAAGGTTTTAGATTCATTGCATATAGTTTCATCTTCACATATATTAAGAGGATGGTAAAAATGATTGATTGAGATATTATATTTACATAAAATCATAAATACATGGAGGTATCATTATATAATTTTGAATGATTAGTTTGTAACTCCACCGTAGTGTCTACCTGACTCTATAACCTTTTGTTTGTAATAAGTGTGAATATTGTAAAAAAAAAATGAAGAAGATATCATGTGTAAATTTATTCTTATCAATTAAGAGAAACATATATAGATAAAATTATGGCATAGATAGGTGAATAAACATAAAATAACCTATGATATATAATTTAATGCATGATAGGTGCAATGCATTAGGATACATACATTAGTCAAATGGGGAGACTCACGATCCTATCCATGGCATGATTGGAGTATGATTTGATAATGTCGCTACATACACAGAGGCCCAATTTTCATAGCAAGGTATATATAGGCCTTTATGTTCAATAAATAAACAAATAAATATATAAAACATCAAGGTGTGGTTATTCAATCATATTTTATTTCTTTTCAAGTTTAATTAAAAATTTTAGTAGTTTTATTTTCATAGTTTCACACACTTTAACCCACTAGGGTATCATTATTAATAGTATATATCCATAACTTCATATTTAAACATTTATTTTAGTCAATAAATTTTATGAGGGTGAAATAAATTTTTGAACCTTTCCATTCTTTGATTTTCCATACCTTCCTCCTAGGTTTTCATGGC
>JARHVA010009561.1:217500-222500 GCA_037957365.1 Torreya grandis | reverse complement strand
GGGATCAAAATTGTATCCTTTCTATTTTTATTTACTTTCTTATGTATCATTGACCCTTTA
Source organism: Torreya grandis (assembly GCA_037957365.1). NCBI lineage: Eukaryota > Viridiplantae > Streptophyta > Pinopsida > Cupressales > Taxaceae > Torreya > Torreya grandis. Next base: position 222,440 of record JARHVA010009561.1, on the reverse strand, counting down.
ATGGGAGGGACTTTAATATATTTCCATTTATCATGCATCTGCATATTACATTGCATTAACAAACTTTCTTTCTTTGGAAATGATAGGAAACAACTTCTAATATGGACAACTCCATATCTCTCAAAACAACAAGCAGAGTGCACACTATATCCTCAAAAATATGGGCATTCCTTTCTTTCCAAATTTTTCAAATAAGGATAGCTAGACTACAACTCCATAAAATGATTAAATAATTCTTCACCTCACCAATTGATTAGGAGGAAAAATCTTGATAGAGTGATTTTTGGCATGCCCAAGACCAATTGAACTTATTATAAATCCAAATCTAACACCAGCAGGCAAAAAAACAATCATAGAGAAGGTGATCATCCATTTCTTCTACTTATTTACAAAGACAACATCTAGAGGGGAAAAAAAACCCAATCTTCTTCAAGTGATCTTGATTTAGAATATGACCATGGACTGTCAACCATGTAAATGCCCCTATTTTTTACAAACCCTCTTTACTCAAGTATAGATAACTTGCCCAGCTTAAAGCGTCATCTTTAACTTCCACCATTTGGTATCCTAATCTAACTAAATAGATACACTATTTTTCTTTGATCTAGTACAGATGATATTCTTGATTCTTAAGGGAAAAAAATATTTTATTGAGGCAATATTGAAGAGACACAATCTCTGCGCGAGGAACCAGAATCTCATGCAAACATTTCTAGCTGCTAGCTACTTTACTATATTGAAATTCAAATAACACAAAGTATCTAACTAATTTACCCCACTAATTTTCCAAAATAAAATTAATATAACTATCATTAAACTCCACCACCAAAGGATGATGGCCATTCCATGAGTCTAGCCAAAATTTCACCTTTCAACCATTATTAACTATCCAGGAAACATGATGAGCTATCATCGATCTACATTTCAACAAAAAATTCCAAATGCGAGATCCTCTAGGAGGATTCATAATTTAAATCAATCTTTTCGGTAAGACTAAATACAAACACTTTTATCTAGGAAACCTAGACCATAATATATCAAAATCATAAACCATTAACCATACTAGTTTGGCTCCTAGGGATAGTTATGAAGAGAAACGTCCTTTATGCCCAACCCTCCTTTCTAATTTATTTTGCACACACTCTCCCATTTCATCAAGGGTATTTTATTTTATCTTCACCATAGCCTTACCAAAGAAAATACCCCATAATTTTATTCATGGAATTAAAAATATGTTTGGGAGGAGTAAGCACTAATAAGTAATGTGTTGGGATAGAACTCAACATCGCCTTAATAAGGGTAATTATGCATGCCAAAAAAATTCATCTTCCTTTCCAAAAACTAAGATGGGATTTGAACCTTTCTAGTAGGTTATTCCAAATATATTTTGAACCAAATCATTTAAAAAAAGAAGTCCTATAAATTTAATTTGGAGTTTCCCAATTTTAAATCCAAGAATCCTACTTAGATTTCTTTCAACCGTTTGACCACAATTAACCAAGTAGATTTCAGACTTACCTTCATTGAATTTTTGCCGAGAAGCTTCTCCATAACATCTTAGAATTATTTTAAAATCTAGCCCTTCCTCAACTGATGATTTACCAAAGATAAAAGTACCATCTACAAATTTATGATGTGTCAAACATTAAAAATTGGCCACCACTTGAAGACCATACAACCTATCTTGGCCTCGCATCATTTTCACAGCTCTTACCAAGGCTTCAACCATAATGATAAATAGAAAAGGGGATAAAGGATCCCCTTGACTCAAGCCTCTAGGATTGGGGAAAATCCATTTAGACTCCCATTTACTAACACTAAAAATTGAGGATTAGAAATGTAATTAAAGATCCAACTACACCAATCATTACAAAAGCCAAATTTTAAGAGAATCTTAAAAAATAATCTCCAATTAACTCTATCATAACATTTACTTCTATTGATTTTTATCATCATTTTTTTTATTATTATGACTCAAGGAGTGTATTATCTCATGTGCTACAATAATCCCTTCTTGAATACTTTTATCAAGTACAAAACCCACTTGTTCTTTATAAATCATTTTATCACTAAAGGGTTTCATTATTTATGCAATTACTTTTGAAATTATCTTATAAACAATATTATAAAGAGCCACATATCTGAAATCTATAAAGTAATTTTGAGATTCACCTTTTGGAAATAAATAAATGAAAGTCGTGTTGAGCTCAGCTTCACTTCTTTCTTCTTTATGGATTCTTCCACCATCTCCCAAACATCTACTCCCACCACCTCCTAGAAATGTTGAAAGAAAACAACTGGAAAACCATATGGGATAGATGATTTATCCTTGGACATAGAAAAAACACCATTCTTACTTCTTCCAAATAAAAGGAAGATAACATCCTTTCATTCATGTCTTGAGAAATCACTTCAAAAAAAAACAATATAAAATCATTCTAAGCCTTCCATTTATAAAAATCTTCATCATTTAATAAGTATGAAAAGAAGAAGACAACTTCCTACATAATTTCCTTAGGATATTTAAAGGCCACACCTTACCTTGAGAGAATATGATCTATCCCATTCACCTTTATTTTTTATTTAATCGACTAATGGAAAAAGGTACAATTTCTATCCCCTTCTTTGAGTTAGTTCTCTCTTGATTTTTGTTTCCAAAAAAATTCTTCCCTACAAATAATTTCTTCATACTCACTATTCAAAGTTTTCTCAAGATTATAGGCTTCCACATCTATCACTTTATTGAAAAATTTATCATTTAATGAATTTGTCTCAACTTCAATCCTTAATTTTCTTGAAAAATATTCTCAAAATGTTCATGGTTCGATATTTTCAATTTATCCTTCACAAATTTCAATTTTTTAGATATCTAAACCATTTTAGAACCTTGAGGAACTAGACATTGAAACCACCAAAATTTAATTAGTGCAGAAAGAGACTTATCATGAAGCCACATTAATTCAAACATAAAAGGGCATCTTTCTAGTGGAGAATTAAGATCAATAAATAGAGCAATAGGTTGATGATCTGACCTAGAATGTTGTGAAACCCAATAATGCAAATTTTTATTACTTTAAATCCAATTAGAATAAGAAAAAAACTATCCAACCTTTCCAAAATTTTATCCTTTCCCATCTATCTATTATTCAAAGTAAACTAGCTTGAATTAGGTGTGATATCTTCAAGATTATTTTATTTTATAAAAAACCAAAATCCTGACTTACCTGAGAAACATAAAACAAACCTCCTTGATTATCTTTCTGACTTTAGATAACATTAAAATCACCCCCTAACACCAAATTTTCATGATAAAATTTTTTAACTAAAGAATAAATATCTACCTAGATAGCTGATTTATTTACAACACCTTGTGGTCTATACATATTAACCAACAAAAACTATAAATCTGACTGATACCTCAAAATTTTACCCACTTGCCAATACTAACCTGAAGGCAAATTTTATATTCTGGTAAAAAAAGAGATCATAAAATAGCCATTCCCCCTAATTCTCTCAAATATTCCATAAAACACCTAGGCGATACTAACCTAAAGCTCCATTGAAATCTTGTGCTTCACTTTTATTGATTTTAGTTTCTTGTAACAATAAAATATCTTGATTCCCCATATTTAAAAGATAGTTAATGAGGTTCCTTTTGTTAGGGGCATTCATGCCCCTAACATTCCATGAGATTACCTTTATAAAGTTAATGGAGGGAATTCCACCTTATGTATTGCAACATCTAAAAATCCTTCAAGAGTACCCTACGTACCTACAAAGACTTTTTCTTCAGTGTGTTCTACCTTCTTTTTTCTACCTGACTTAATTTTTGGTAGCCAATTGGTTTTGGAAATTTTAATCTATGAATGATAAACCATCAAAATTTATTTAGAATTCAATTCTACTTCAAAATCCACTTCTAATTCTTCTTCACTATCTGATCCTTCCTCTTCAAAACATAGGACTTCCTTTACCTCAGTAAATGAACTCCTCAACACCTTATTACTATCAAAAACCAATTGATTTTTCATAACCAATTCTCTAATATTGAGTGATTATTTCTCAAGAAAATAACAAATTTTGATTATTGATGTAGGGGAAATTACTTATAAATAATCAATCTTAACCAATAATTCCTCTGTTTCCTTTTTTTTCTAGAAGGATTTCTGTAACTACCTTCTTTTACTAAATTTTGCTCAAGCTTTGAATGTTTTTGAAAATATTTCTTCCCTTTTGAATCCAACTTCAGCTTCTATTGAGGACATATTTATATAAAATTGGTTTTAAGAGGGATCCTTTTATTCTTAAAAAACTTTTGAATATGCCTAGGTTGATGGCAACTATAACATCTAAAGGGGATATTTTTCACATCAATACATTGATGCAAAACCCTCACTATTATTTTAATAATGACAAAATGTATAATCTCTTTATGCAAATCCAATTCAACCCTTACACTCACATAAGTGGCTCTATCACCTTCTAAGGAACCTGCATCACTATCAACAACCACCCCCACCAAACTACCCAAATTAGATAAACAAATTTCACTCCCGTATACTATATGTAGGACATAATATCCTATCTAAATAGGATAACTACCCTTCCTATCTTTTAATGGATATTAATTAGGATTACAATTTTGAATCTAAAGACCCAAGCTATATGTAGACTAGGTTATATCCTTAAATATTTTTTCTTTTCCTTATTTGCACACAAAAGTTGCCGCAAAAAAACCTTTTTGAAGAAAACTCACCTTCAAATCCATTCCCAAATTACCTTAGATCCAAATTTTAATATATTTCACTATTGGCCATTTACCAACACATTTAAAAATTATGGAATAATCTATGAGAGATTAAATATTAGCATCCAAGGGTTCTGAATACCATTCTAGGGTTTGGGCTTCTCTAATTTTCATGGCATCCCCCAAAGACACC